>NNCF01128882.1:130659-141462 GCA_002313205.1 Laupala kohalensis | reverse complement strand
GAAGAGAGCTGTGGAAAGGAAATTGAAACAACAGGAAAATGAAGAAGCCGATTAACCATCATATGGGGCAGAGATGCACAAGAACTTCAATGTATTTACTGTAAACCAGACGTTCCCCATTTTTCCCCCAATCTAACAGTCAGCACAGAATACATTATATGATACGTTTTATTTACGTGGCAGGAAATTTCACTCCAGAGTTACGTATATGCTCGTTGATCCGAAAGTCAATGATGCAAATGGTACCATCCATCAATTTCAATTAAACAAACCATCGATGGGCCTTAAAAAAGTATTTATAATTCTTAAAGTACCGCTCATATTGTTCCCTCGTCGCAAGGAGCGGACGAGTGTTTGTTATATAGAGAATATTTTGCTTTTGATGTACATAAATTGGTTCGAATAGAGCCGGAGTCGTTATTCATGTTGAGTACAGCAAAATATGAGTCCATTTTCGACATTTACTATGTCTATTAGAGACAAGGCAAGAATATCATAGCTCTATCAAACTATTTATTTTATTGTAGACCATACGAAAAAATTGGATGCAGTTGGTGTTTGATAACAAATTAATAAATAATGTAATAAAAATATTCTAATTTAAAAAATTAAATTCTACTCCAATTGAAATAAACCATTATTTACTATTACATTTGATCGTGTACCAACATTTCTTAATTGCAAGTATCTTTTAATTAATGCGCTATAGTGGTTGATACTTGACTTCAGAGACGTGGATCTGTAATATATCTGCGTCTAGATTTCTTCTGATGTTTTTTGTGTGCTTAACTTCTCTTCTTCACTTCCTTCGAAGACTTGATAAATCAACTCCTCTTTCGACAGTTCTCCCTCTTTCATTCACATCACATATTGAGTTTCTGTCCTCCCTCTAATTGATTCATTGCCTTCGTTGTCTTCTTTCGGGATCTTCGATTGTCTTCGGATACGAATTACGTTTCATCGAGACGTTACAATGAAGACAAAAAATGTGTAACTATTTTAGCGGATTGCTAATTTGTGCAAAAGTGATACGTCATTCGCTATTAATGATATTGAAAATCCATCGCTCATGGACACAATGCACACGAGAAGTAAATTTTATGTTTTTATAGCAAAACTGTTATTTACGATCACTCGTAATTTTCAATACCCACACCGCGACGTAAGAGATGAACGATGTTTTATTGAAAGAAAATCTGAATCAGTGTATATAACTGCGACATCGACATTGGTGATCTGGTGATGGCGTCTTCGCTTCCATGATACCGCTGAGCGGAAGAATATGGGTTTAAACCCTGCCCGGCAGAACTTGGTGTGGTTTTCAGCTGAGGTTTCCCTTACCCGATAAATGTCCGTTCGGATCCATAAGTTCCCGGTCAACCCGACGTCTGTCCTTCCCAATTCCACTGCTCAAGTCAAAGTTAGATGGAAGAGGAGGCCTCATGACCTGAACCTCTCCATAAGACATTAAATAAATAAATACGACGGATGACCCCCTGTTTGAACCCCAACACAATTCGCATTTTTTGTTCATTGAAAAATCATTTATTGTTTCGGACTTACTTATTTTTGTCTCTTATTTTCAGTTCCACTAAGTTATTGTGAAAATATTTGTTTGGGTGACCAGTATTTTTCTCTCAATCTCTCGTAAAGTTAAATTTTACCGCAGTTAATTTAGTAACAGTTTCACGATATTTTACGTCTCTGAACCGTTAATTATTCAGAAAAAAACTAATAAGCTAATAATTTAGCTAAAACGCATTTTTCCTTCATAATACGGTGGACAACCAATAATAAAAGAATATGTGACATTATTTTTCCAAGTTTGCGATTTTGATTCTGTCATAACAAATTGAGAAATCATTTGGGGCAACTTGTGGAGATCTTTTGTTATGGTGAATAAGACAAATATTGGGAGTGAGGTATAACAGCAAGTCTTCATTTCCCGCACGCTCATCAGTTCCATTAGATACACATTGCACGTTTCAGAACCGTGAATCTCTTTCCCCAGAATGTATAGCACAACCACTTCTTGAACTTCACTCTCTTCGGCGTATGTGGACTGAATTGTCTTGGGACGATAGAACTCTGCCACTTGAGATCGCCTTCTTCTGTCGTTTCGACGTATCACATACCTCTTGTCCGGGGTCGACCTTTTTTCTCTTCCACCCGCACGACGCTTTTCTTCCCAAGTGACTGTGATTCCACTGCACCTTTCTTCCATCATGGAACGTTTTCTTTTTCTATTTTCTGTTTACTTCAAAACCACAATGAATCAATAATTACTTTAAATGGATAAAATATCTCAGATCATTTCCATATTTTACTTAAGATGCTTAAATGAGATGCTGAGTCCACTATCTCCCTCCATTTAGATTGAATCCCGGCATTTTCACAGGTCTGACAAGTCGTCCAGGACATTGAGGCATTAATTCATTTTTATGTCATTCATTCAAAGACACTAATGTATGCTCTAGTTCTGGTCTGTGTACAGTTTATTTCAACATTGCTCCAGGTCACATTAAAACTTAAAGTGCTTTACATAAAAATAGATATATTATATATTGCTTTATCAAAAATTTCATTTTTGTGTTCAAGCCTACTCTCAAAAGCTGTAAAATAGGTAATTAAATTGTCACGAGACATTCCATTGACATGCTAATAAGTATGTAAGAGTAGAATAATTTTCTAGTCCTCCCTCTTCGTGTATGTTTCTGAATATATTAATGTATGTATTGTTATATATGTTTCATTATCATGTATTATTTTTTTGACGGTGGTAAGGCGGAAGAGCAGGCCAGATGGCTTGAGCCTAACCACGAAATAAAAGTTTATTATTATTATGAAGTATCTGAAACGGCATATTTCAGAGTTACATTATAAAAATTAATTGAAAATAAATGTCATAAGTCGAAGTAGAAACAAGCAGTAATATTAATTAAATATATTACGTGATATACTTTCCACTGATCGTCCATCTGATGACCCGTATCTTCAATATTTAGCAAATCTCATAGACAAAGATGGAGATGCTCGTGGAACTCATTAGTCCATCTGGTCAGAAGGGTAACCTCACCGTTCTCTGTAGTGTGTGCTGTAGCGCTGGACTACTGTTTGATCTAACAGGGTCTATAACCTAATAGGGAGGACATATGGGATTTTCACTCATGTCTAAATGTTTTTTTTTTCCTCCAAGAGTTGCTTACTTAATTATTCCTAGTAGTTCACTTCAATGAAGACGAGGAAGAGAATGCAGAGTTAGCTTCTAACTCCATTTGCATTGGCATTGGTCCTCCATTTCCTTCTTCCGACTTACACTGCGTCCATCGCCTATCGCTTCTTCCACTTCAGCCACATTCCTTTTTTCCGTACCTCTCTCGTGAAGTTCCTTCCTCGAAAATCCTACGGCCGGAACAGCTCCTTAAAGCGCCTGCACTGTCAAAGAGCATCCATCAATGGCGTGTAAGTGGTGGGGGGACGCAATGGGATGGGGTTCGACCATGATGCACAGTGGACCATCACACACATCTATGGGTCAAAATCGTCATATTGTTACGAAATACTTATATTTCTTTATTATAAATTCACCAAGACAATTTCCTGACACTGAGTAACGAGGATTAATACGCATTATCCAAGAAGAAACTATTCATCAGGATTGAGATAAAGTCAAATAATTGTGAATTTAGTGTTTGTAACTAAGTTTACTTTTGTTCTCCATCATATGTATTAATCAAGGTGTTCCTCAATTATCTATTCTACACAGAAATCATATGTGATATATTGACATACTACGTAGATTGATTTGAGTCTCTCTTATTATTATTATTATTATTATTCAATATCTGAATTTCGTTTAGTATGAAAAGATATGCGCATCAGACAGATGCCTTACAGATGATTAGCTAAATAATAATATTCCAAATTAATTATAGTTACACGGTTTTACTTGTAAACTCTATTATACTTTGAAGACGCAGTGTGACTTGTGTTAAGAATTGCATTATTGACCAGTTTAGATAAAACAGTTAAAATGTTCAAATCTCAAAATGAATACGTAGTCTTTCTCAGCGATGACATAAGAGATAGCAATATTCACTCCCAAATAGAGAATTCCATCATAATTGAGGAGTCCGCAGTCTTTTAGAAAATAAAACTATACTGTGACAAGAGAAAAAAATGGTAAGTAAATAATAAGAACCTCGTTTTGCACTTCAACAAAGAAGAGGAAGTAGAATGCTGAATGTAAATAAATAAATATACTGTGAGAGAGAAGTAGAAAAAGAGTATTGAAAATGCAAGCTGAACCTCAAGGTAAATTTCCGGACTTTACTAGTGGGAATTCATGTTTTCATAAGATTTGTTGAAAAATATAACACATTTTAAGGGAGAAAGATAAGTGAAGGTAGCACGATCGAGATATGCAAACACAGCATAAGAATAATTCCATATCACCAGTAAGTATAAAGGTTCGATAATGTGAAATTTGGACAAGATCATGGCACCGTAATTGGAAACTAAAATGGAGGGAAGATGTAAAGAGAGAACGAAAGGTCGAAACCCGTAATTTTTCGGTCTGCTAAAAATCAAGACGTACATATTCTTCCGACACGTTTTTTTTGGGATGGAACCTCTCATGTGTTTGGTTCTTTATGTGAGCCCAATCGCAGGCTCCACTAACCAATTATCGTGATTTCACTTCACACTGCTTCAGCACCGCTAGAAATTAGCAACGATGGCTTTCATCGTCAGAAATTAGCTTCGCATGAAGACCGTGAGGGTGAGTTACGCCGGTCGTGCACCGTTTAGTTGTTCGTGAACCCCCTTTATCATTACGGGGCAACATCCCGACAAGCAGAAAGAAGACAATTAACATGTATCTGGGATATCGCCTGTTCGAAAAATATCGCACGCTCGGAAAATATCGTCATATCTGAATACGGTAAAACTCTTGAAAACTGAAGGTATTTTCGTACGCCAGTCATATGTCAACCATGTAAAATGTGAACCGTCAATGATCGTAATAACTTCTGACAACAATTGATAATAGATTTATGTAAAATATACTTCAATTTCCGACGTATCACTACATATGTTTTTATGTAGTATTACTACAAGTATTTATGTTAAGATCCTATGCTATTTTTATGTTGTGACTACGTATAGAAACTTATATTAAAGAAATCCATTATTGTTTAAAAACAGAAAAATTAACGGTTTAACCTGGCGTTGCCTGGGATTTGAGAAAAAACCTTATTACAGGACATTTTGATATTAAATCGCCTGTCAACAGGTTTAGATTTTTTAGCTCATTTTGCCCGGAATTACCCGATGTTTCTCTATAATATTCTAAATTCATACGTTAATTTCCATATTTCTCTACTTTTATAATAAATTTAAATAATCACTGTTGATTCTTTCAAAAATTAAATATCCTGAAGAAAACCTACCCAATTGTACATAGTTTTCTGTATTGTACGCTTATATGTATGTAATTACGAATTACGTATTTGAAAATCCAGACAGAAGGAAAAAACAATTTACACAGAAAGCTTAATAAATGAAGCGCATAGTTATGACTTCTTAATTCTTTTGTTTTCGTTTCACTTTTAGATTGTTTACTTGAAAGCAATAATCTACAAAGCCTTTATATAACTTTTCTTTGACGATTCGGTCACATACGTTCAGTGTATTGTCCACCTGTCATGGCGCAATTGAACTCTGGCGAACACATTAGTTAACTTCGTAGTCAACAGTCATGCGTGTGGAGATTCACATCTACTGATTTGCAGCCAATTTTAATTATTTTTCTACTCTTGTAATTCACCAATATTAAACATACTTTGCATTTTAGTTGAAATAATCCTTAAGAAGAGTGTTTTGAAATTTCAAACAATTTCATCGATTACTTTTTCCTATTTCTATACGACAGACATTATTAATAATTCACTTTTATCATTAAAAGTTAATTTAGAGAAAATCTACAATTACGTAAGTATTTGAAATCTATCGTCCATTTTAGTACGAAGTACGCTTCAACCATAATATCCTTTGTATTTATGGTTGCGTCAGTATTCAATCATCAGTTAATTCTCCAACAATTGGAATGGGAATGGACCCCGAACAAATGTTTGTACCGGACGCAACAGAATTACATTTTTTCCTGGTTGGAAATAGCACCAGTGATGGAATGCAACCCGCAGTACGCCATAGTAAATAAATAAGAAATAAAATAAATAAATGACTTTTTTAGTGGCGAGACTCAGAACGAGGTCTGCTCTTCCGCCTAACCACTTTAAAAATATTTACAATATCATTACAAAATTAGTTTAAATGGGAGGGTATTTACTATATCTACTTGTAGTGGTATGCGAAAGAAACAAGAAAGAAATAAATAGAAAAGTAATCATAAAAATATAAATAATTTATTGTTCAAGGCCGTCAAAAACTACGTGTGACCACGTGGACGACAATAAACTAATTTAAAAGAACCAATTACAAGAAAATATTTTTGTGACAACTTTTTACCGCAAGTGAAAGCATTTTAATGTACTTCGTTACCATTACATTGATCGAGTTGATTCTTACCACTGATATTAAAAGTTAAATGAGATACACATGGTGCCGTTAACGTAGGTTCATCTAAGTCCAATCTCGATAGTTTGTGTAAGCTAAAATGTGTACGGACTATTTGCTCTATCGGACAAAATTGCTGAGTACAACTCCGCAATTTCCTCCGTACAAATAGCTGTACAAACATCAGGGTAACGGAATTAGGATAATTTAGTTTCTACACTCTACATGGTACTAGGAATTTTTCAAATCCAATAACATACAAATGGAATGTACTTATATATAATAAATTTGGAGTTAATTTTGCTAATCTCCATCTTTTCGTGGGTAATATGAGAATCAAAGGATATGACACTGAACTCTCCATCTTCCAACCAGTAAATACGTCCCTCTTATATTCGTTCATTAAAAATATTAGCATTTCAGGAATATACTGCGAGCAAAATTTAAAAATGAAGTTAACATAACACATTTCCTAGTAAGCCAAATAACCATCAGTGTATTAAATACATTATTTTTATGCCTCCAAAATGAATGGCAAAGGTATTCCTTTTCTAAAGCCAGACCCTTCAAATTCTACATAGCATTAAGGTAGTATTAGTGTAGGTAGAATTAAATCACTAAAATATCCGAAGTCGGCATAAATAAATAGAATAATATTTACTTATTGTAATTCAAACTTGACAAACACACCTAACCCGCCATTTAAATGAAATTACTGCATTTATAATTGATGGTGTAATACAGCCCGGAAGGATACTTAAAGATGGAACCCCTTATAAAAAATATGGACCTTTATTTTGACTTAAAGTAAATTTTTTACATCATTTTTATCTATATATCACCGGACATTACGAAAAGATATTTCACTTTTTCTTAGGTATGAAGCATAAATGACGAAACCATTGCATCCGGTTGCCATGTTTCTACATACTCTTGTGCTAAGGGCTCTAATGACCTTGACGTTGGCGAGCCCTAAAGTCCTAAGAAAAAAAACCTCTTGTGCATTTCAAACGAGTCAAGCGAGTTCCTGAGTATTGTTCATACAATACTTTTAACGGACAGATAGAAACTAAATCATATTTTCTTCATCATTATAATTCATAATCTTGTGTTATAAAACAATTACAATAAAAATGGAGAAAACAACTATACTTCTGAGTGATTTGAGTAACTTGGAGCGCTAGTCACACCTCAAGATTTCCCGAAATGATCAGAATGTTATCTCTGAAAATGGTCATTATCATGAACAAATTTATTTGTCATAAGAAATTCATAATTATATATAATGCGTGAAGTAATAGAACTTAACCTCTAATAAGCGTCTGTGAATAATTCATAATTCAATCTGGTAGTTCTAAGAGTGTCAGATATTCGGTGGTTGAGTTCATGAGTTAATATTGGTAACATAAATAAAAAGAATTATTCTCTGAATTCCCATAATCGTACATTTTAAATACGATTTCTGTGTCAAGTTTACAGTTTCATTTCTCCCAGAGTATGGAGAATTTTGCGATGGAATATTCGGTAATTTTGCGATTGGGAGTTTGATGTTTGTTTGAAGTAGGTGAAATGAGAGGGCGCGTGGAAGAAACATTAGTTTCATTTGCAAAGACAGATGCAGTTGGGAGTGAGAAAGGAGAGATGATCAGAGAGCACTAAGAAAATTCCCGAGAAAGTCATTTTCTTTTTCGTTACTTCCTCCTTAAGTTTTCCTCTGTCTTATTTTAAGGTAACCGAAAACAACCCGTTGGTTGACATTTCAGTTATTCAAGAAAATAAAATTTATCCTCATAAGTATACATATTCTGTTGCTTTTTCTTTTCTCTTATTTTAATTACTTCTCTTGATGGAGATTTTTAGCAATGAAAGGGAATCCATATTCCCGTAATTTCAGTAAAATATATACACACTTTTGAAATGGTAATCTAATCATTAAAATCTTTAAATCATCTAACATTGCTTTTGAACAAACAACTTCTTAAGCCAAAGAAACATTTATGAGGTTTTTGAAAATCCCTGGTTTTACAAAAGAAACCTATGTTTTCTTACTAATGTTCTGTGTTATCGTAAGGAAACCTTTGTCGATTGTATCAGTGAAAAGACAAATTGCGTCAAGAATAACTACAGGATTTACCCTTACCATTCACTGACGCTTCACCGCCTAGATACTGGCAGGTGTTCATGGTACCAGCATCATGTTCGCCCATAATCCCGTTCTCAAGGTACAGTAAACTGTGTTGGCCCAGGAGTCTGTCAAGGTGTTCACGATTTGACCCACGGCCGTCCACTCAACAGCTTAGCGTTCAATAGAAGAGAGAAAACGCAAATTCTTACGTTCTTAAGGTGTTTTATATCTTTGGTATTTAATAAATAAGTGAAACTTTCATTAACGGACACTTTTCAACAGGAAATATTTCTCTACAGCGGACACTTTTTTTTACTTCCTATCATTTTATTCTAAGTTGACCTCAACTTCTCAAAAGGGAACACTTCTCAATAACGGACAAGTTTTAAGTGTCCGTTATAGTGAATGTATAGACAAGTTCAATCTTACCTGCACAAGAATATAATGATTGGAAAATATGCAAAGTGATGATGGGTGAGGTAGTGAGATGAAAGTTAATTGTTAACAATAATAAAATGATTTAATGACATGCTATGATATGACGAGAAATAATAATACAATACTGATTTCCTAGAGATGACATGATGACATGGAGAGAAGATCCTGGAAACCAGCAGGTTGAAGTTGTTGTAGAGTTGATCCGGATGGTTGTCGTGTTGATAAAGAAATAGAAGATACTTGCAACAGCGAGATTACTACTCATCAACTGAGGTGCAATTGTAGGCTCGATCTTGCAAGAAAATGTCAGCTTAGCGACGAGAATGAAAGTAGCGATGCGATGTGTTCGAACGTAATAATCCCTATTGTGAAGGGTTCAACAAGAGAAAATATATGTCGGTTTGGCGACGACAATGAAGAATTCGAACCATGACAAGAGAGGCGTGATCAGAAATTTATCCTCTCATTAGTAGTAGTAATCGTAGTAGTCGTGGTTGTACTAGAACTGAATCTGGAGTAGAGGTGCTCGTAGAAGAAGACATGTGGTTTATATATCTTTGAAATTAGTGCGTTGTTGCCAATCTGATTCGATGAATCGATGTTAGATCCTGCTAACTCGATCAGGTGTGACGTCTCGTGACGAGGTGAGGAAATTTCTGCTTCGCCCAACTCTTGCGTGATACAGGATTGCCACTCGAATGTAGTCGGCGAAGGAACTTGTTATTAATACGTTGAATCGTAAGATGTCGAATAATTCTTCTATATATTTTTTAAGTTTATGGCAAAAAATTTGAATCAACCTATGGCTTGGAAGGAAAATTTCCTTAGCTCGTCAACAATCAAGATAAATCACTCAACTTGACCAAAGAGAGTGTTCTCCAGAGATGATTCACTTAGTAAATGATTCAATACAGTGTCTAAAAAGATTCGTCTCACTTGTTTAATGAGAACTTGACAAAAATGTCTGAACAGTGAAGTTTTAGAGTAATTTACAACGTACACGTTGCATTAATAGTTGGCACTCACAACAATGAGTTTTTGCTGATGTTTAAGGGCAAGAGGCAGATGGGAAGCATCTATGTGAATGGCAGGTTTGAAAGAAAAAAAACAGGTTGCGTTCCACAGCTCTGAGGCAAACGACCCTCGGGTGAAAGCGATAGCGCAGTTGGCAGCAAGGGTGGCAAAGGGGTTGAAGACGCAGGGGATAACGGTGCCTCGAAAAACTTCCCTGTCTGAAAGGCGAGTGCCTGCGAGAGCGTGCGTCAAAATGGAATGAACGTAGTTCTAGTGAAGGAGTGAGGAAATGCACGAAGCAGACAGTAAGGCATGAGAGTGGGTTGGGGGAGAGTATCATGTTCTTAGCAGCTGTCACGGCATCTCTCGGAAATGCTTTGACGAGTAGCCGCCTCTATTGTAAGAGGACAATTTGAAGTAAAGAAAACAAAATTTAAAGTGTTCTTTTTGTTAAACTTACGTCTTTTACAGATCCATTTCATAGAAAATATTATTGTATGCAGAGATTCAGTGTTAACATCGTTAATGACATGATATGTTGAAAACTCGTGAAAGTTGATCCTGTTCCACGTTCAATATGTACTTATGTATAATGCCTCTCCCTATATTTTATTTGGGCTCTAGTGACCTCGATGTTGACGAGCCCTAAA
>NNCF01128882.1:69644-123361 GCA_002313205.1 Laupala kohalensis | reverse complement strand
TCTCTGCCTTAGGGTCCTTGATCGGAATTGATGGGATGGTCCCTTGCTTGCTTCCGGAGAGTAAATTAGTTTATTGTCCTCAACGTGGTCATACGCAGACTGTACTGTTTTTTGACAATAAATTTATTATTATTATTATTGTTATTATCGTCATTACATTCTTTCCTTTCTATTTACGATCCTATTAAGAAAATCCCTAACTGGTAGCTTACAAATAATCTCAATTAACACTTTGTTGGATTCTTTTTGAGGTTATAAATTGCGTGAGCTATTACAAACTAATAAATATTATTTCTTTTGATTGAAATAAAATATAAATTAATAAAGTGATAAAAAATAACGATTTTTGCAGTTTTGAGTTTTTTCGATCACTTTCTTCCATCAACAAGAAAATAAAATCACTCTCGTTAAAATCTCTTATAACTATGAGACTTTTTCGCATAGACGTTAATCGTAGACGTAGAATAGAAGCATATTGAAGTATTTTTTAAATTTTATATTATTAAGTGTACGAAAACACTCTCGTGAGCTATACAACTAAGTGATAAATTTAATGTATAAAGTATTCTTTATGGATTAGGAAACCGTACGATTATCTTCGGTTCTCGCGAGACGTTTCTTGAATGTGCGTGCTTCGCCCACTGCAATCTTTTCTTCTCCCTCTCTTAGACAATAGAGGATGAACCCACAGGGGACTTGAGAGAAACGTTACGAGACTCCGGCGAGATATTGGGATCTTCTGTCTCCTCCTTCCACCCTTTTTGCGACCTCCACTTCCGCCCAAGAACTTTACTACCCCCTCCCTCTCTGTCCCTTGGAAGCGAACCACGCTACGGACTCAATACACGCGCGGCGGCACCCCTTAAGAAGTTTACTGTTATTTTAGTTTTCTTTCAAAAGAAAAGAAACTAACGCCTGAAGATTCTGTAGGCAAAACCTGACATCAAGGAACTCGAGCGAACCAATATCAACAGAAAAAGTGTTACAGAATAGAGAAAAATAACCCTGCATATTGTAAAGTGTTCGAAAACTTTCGGTCAAAGAAACAAAAACAAAACAAAAAAACGAGGAGATTTAGAAGTGGACGCATAGGAAGTTCTACATCTTCTCGAAGTGTGATAGAAAACGGAAATGTGTGTTTTAGAACTTTTTATGTTTGGCGTACTGTACCAATCCCCAGATTAACCCGCCAACTTAAATATTATAACTACTTTTAAGAACAGCTACAATCAAAGTCATGCAACTTTACCAAAAATAATGCAATATGGCTGCCTAATACGAATTGCCAACTTCTACGAATTTAAGTAATATCCGAATTAATAGTAATATTCGTAAAAAAAGCGACTATTAGCTGTAAAATACACGCATACGTTCATAAGAGAACCAACTAAGACCCAAAGTAATATTTACCCATACACTCGAAAGATCAGAATAGTGCCACAAGAGTAAGTGTATTGAATTGATAACCGATGTTGGTAATAGATAGTAGGTTCTACAAATTCCAAAATACTGCCAACATAACGAGAGGTACATTAATCATTATCATAATGAATGGTGATGTAAAAGCGTTGGCTACTGTGTACAACATAAAGCCGGTGAGACCGGTAGGAAATAAATACTACAATTAATAATTTATTGTCAAGAGAGCAGTTACCAACTGCCTATGACCATTTTAAGGACAAAAAACAAACCTACTGCCAGTAATTTATGATAAACTAGTAAACATAGTGCGTTCCCGTTCAGGAGACATTTTCCCTGAGTAAAATTACATGACTTTGAGTATAAGTAATTACATAATTTTACTCTATTGTTTTAGATTGTACGTACTCAAGAGTGGGAAATGGAGAGTGGAATGAATAAAATTAATCTGCCTGTTATTTTACTCGTGTTTATTTCTTCATTTGCTATTATCACATTATCTTAATTATAAAACAATGAAAGCTTAGACAGTTGAACTCATAAAGAAAAGAGTTATGGGTGAAAAATGCTTCCGTTTCACTGTCTTCTGTCTCTAACAAACTCAGAGATGAAAGTATATAATGTTTTACATTTTTAATTGCAACAATGAACCTATAATAACAGTTTGTTACTAACATGTTGTTTTTACTAGTCCACAATGAGTCTTAGAAAAAAGGAAAGTTGAAAAATGATTAAGAAATGTTACTGTCCCTGATGTAGATACTTGAAAGAAAGGTAGTTTTTCAACAACAAACAGGTTTAGAAAATTTGGAAAAGTATATGAATTTTATTACATTCCAAGCAAGAAATTACATGGAGGTTTTGAGAGAAAAAATATTGTCAGGAGGTTGTAAATTTTATTGAATGATTTGTCCCTCAATTTTTTAAAACAAACTTGTAACAAATGATATCGGTATCAGTGCTCTTCATAGCGAACAATGAGAGGAGGTGGAGAGTGTGTTGAGCGCAGACAAGCGATTGCATAAACCTCAGCAACCAACCTTCAGTTGAGTCTGGAACCTCGTGGAATGAGATGTTCAGGACGATAGCATGATGAGTAATTTTATTTAAAAAATATTTATATTACTATGAAGAGTCTGATTTTATTAAAATAATTAACAATATGTGATGTTGTTGAGTATTTTTCCAGTGATAGGAAATAGATTGGAAAACTTGGGTATCAGAAATGTTACTTTCTTATAGAAACACACGTGACTAAATAGTAACATATAATTTTATTTTTTATAAAATTAAATTAAATGGTAACATTTGTGACACAAATAGCGAAAACTTAAATGTAATTCTCGTCTTTACTAGCTCAAATTTTACCCTAATCCTTTTATTCTCGAGTCCAGCCAAAAAGCGGAGGCGGTATCGCCAGCGAAGAAAGCGAGATCCTCAATGAGATGCTTCCATACTCTTTAAAATATTATCTTTGAAATGAGTAATAATTATATATTAATATTATGTTTGTTGCGTATTCACGATCTTATGTAAAATAAAATAGTTATAATGGTTATGTGTTTAGTATATAACCTAGCTTCATTTGTGAAAAATGTTACTCAACCCTTATTATACATTTTCACAAGTAAGAATTACACGCCTTCCAACAGTGGTAAACACTAAGCACTAAATGTTGAAAGATGATTAGTAGGCATAGCTCTGCCCTTTATATCAGTAAAAATTTCTGGTCTGAGCTAAATAACTTGAATATTTGAAAATGGAAAGGTTTAAAAAGTTTCTTTGGTAACATTTGTGACAGAATTTTGGTTCTCAGTTCCATACCAAGTTTTGAAAATGAGTTTCCGCGCTTTCTTTGTAATCATCTAGGCCCCAAAGGAGATGTTGGTGTACTTTAAAACTTATTGGGAAACAACATTTAAAAAGAAATGCGTTCACTTAGGTAACATTTGTGACACATTTGCTGGAGTTTGTAAGATAAAAAACTCATTAGACGGTCTAAAATGTGGAAAACTGATAATTCAAATGCATTTCCTCACACATCAGAGGTAGTAAAAAGATGAAAAAATGAATGACTGTGAAACAACGAATTTCTTTTTTAACTTAGGGTCCACTTTACGCAGGGCCAAAACGACAAGTGTTTTTACATCCGCTTAAGAGATATGAGTCCTACCAGAATTCCTCCCTTTGAATTAATTTATGTTTCACTCTTATCTTTATCAGTATTCTTCGTCCCCACGATGATGAATAAAAAAGTTGCTAATAAATAAATATTACAAGGCATGTCTTTATAGTATATTAGATATCCAGCCCTGAATATAATAGAACACGTCTCCTAAGAACGATGCTACTTACTCAGGTTACCCAACCACTACTTACTATGTAAAAGGTTACATAGTTCGAGGTACCGCTCACCGACGCCTTTCTGTCGCAGCGACAGTTTGTCACCGTCGGTGTGAGCAGTGTCATTGATCTCAACGTCCGATCTGATAAGCGCAATTTGTCTGGTTGGGTCAACAACAGCTTCCATACAGTTGTGTCGTTTCTAGTCGCCAGTGTGTGGGGTCTCATTGCTACTAATCGGCGATGTGACAGAACTGACGTCGCAACTTTCTGTAAAAATTGTAAAAAATTCAAGAAAAATACTATTTAAGAAAGATGTTAGCCAAGCAGTTTATTCATGATTTCAAATATGTTATCCATAATTAATTTGAGTTTCTTTTTATAACAGTTCGTTTGACACAAATCATCCTGTACTGGTGTATTACGTTTCAAATTGTTCTCAGATAACATTCGGGAGAATGGGTAAAACTTAACCAACTAATTACAAGTATATCAAACGTTCGAATAAAATACCAATCACAAAATAATTCGTTTTATTTAAAAAGTGTTCCTCAAACGCAATGCCACAATATTGGAGTTCACAATAGGTGTAAAATGAACACTAAAATGAATACAATTGATTTTAAATCTTTTGCCAAAATTGCTGTACCCAACCAACAGAGTTCATTAAAAATTCTTTTTTGCATCTGTGACGGCGTATTTTTCAGAAGTATTGCACATTTCCATCGAGTTCACATAATGAACATTAATCACAATTACTCTTCTTTCCCTAAATTACATGAAAGAGAAAGTAAAATGTCTGTGTCTTTTCGCTTTAACTAAGCTCCTAGGAATCAGAACAAATGTGCGGTTTCCTGGGTAGTGGAATTGCCATAAATCACAGCAAACGAGGAGAGAATTCACAAACGTTGCCCTCCAGCGGCGGTTGAGAGTCAACAAATATCAATGGCGTTAGCAAGCAGGATGTGAGAGACTGAAATTATTAACAGCATCAGTATTACTGTTGTTCGTAAATGCTCAATTCATGTTTGAATTAATTACAGAGAAGTGCTCAGAGATAGTAGAATGCGTGAAATAAAAACGAATCAAGATTAATGCCACTCACTTTCATTAAAAAAATAATAGAATAATCTTTATTATGTAGCATGGCTCAAGCAGTCTTTTCAACTCTTTCGCCTGAAAACCATCAATAACATGAATAACAATAATAAGTGGAGGACTAGATTCATTACTACACTCTCAAATATTTTTAACGTCATTTAATGATGTTTCTTGTCTGATGTATTGTAATGAACAGGGAAGACATATCCATAAACGGGATGTATGTATACGTGTAAGAAGATGTGGGAAGTCTTCTAATACTTTGTAGTGAAACCATAACAATAGTTTCCAAAATTAAAAGCGTACAGTATTAAATATTATCATAGTAATTAAATAAATTATAGGTAATTTTTAATTTTTTCTCATACTTTAAAGACGACCATTCATTCATTCATTCATTCATCTCCATGCAATGGTACTATTAAAAAAAATTAAGTTACGTATTTTTTGTTGTTTGTTTTTCTCTCATACCTTCTTGTACCTTCACGAACCATGATTTAAATAGATCGTCGCCTAGATTTTGGTTCTGATTTTCTGAACAATATTAACAATATGAATTCCTGGTTTTCTTTATTATCACTTTACCATCAAATATATACCATCAGAATAATAGTAATTATAAATGTCACAATAGCAAATACATCAAAAATGCTTAACCGGGAATAGAACAACTAAATTCTCACGTTCTGTAGGCTTAAACTAGAAAATTAAAGGGAAAGAAGATAAGAAGACATGACATCATTAAAAATTCTTAAGACAAAGTGGTAAGCTCTTAGCGGTATAATTTTAGAATGTTGAAAGCGCTCATCTTCAAAGAACACTATTTATAGCAGAACGAATTATTCTTAAATTGTCATTTAAATTGAACAGTTGATATAGGTGTTATAATTTCGTAGGTTTCTCCTGTCCATCAAGATGTTTTCTGTTGATACAACGGCAGAATTATGAAATCACTCCTAGTTTGTCCCATAAGAAAGCATTGGATTGAGATTAACAACCACACATTGGTGGCGATGACTTACGGTGGAACTAGCGTAGTAGAATTAAATCAGTAAAACATCTGAAATTGGCGAAAATAAACAGAATAACATCATCTCATTGTTGTGATTTTAACTTGAAAAACATACCTCACCAGCCATTTAAATGAAATAATAGTAATTATAAATGATGGTATAATACATTGCGTCCTATGGAGAAAACACTTATTTTCAAAAAACTATCAACTTTTAAAGCACGAAAGTGATGGAAGTTTATAATGATTTGTAGTATTTTTACATCACTCTTTTCTGTAGTATTTTTACATCACTGTTATCTATAGGTCACCGGACAATTGAGAAAGTTATTTAACTTCTTTCTAAGGTGAGATGTTTAAATCACGAAATCGTTGTGTTCGACCGCCATGTTTTTACATGTTCTTGTGCATTTCAAACAAGTCAAGTGAGTTCCTGAATATTGATTGTACTATATTGTTAACTGATAGATACAATTTTTTTTTTGTTTTTTCTTCGTTTTTATTCGTATTGTTGTGTTTTAAAACAATTAGAATGATAATAAAGAAAACAATTATACATTTCAGTGATTTGACTAACTTGGAGTGTAGGTCCTGCCTTAATACACCCATGATTGGAGTTAGTTGAGCACAGCTGAAACAGAAAGGAAAAAATTGTAGCTTGCTATTATTAGCTTATCTACTTGGAGCGGGGTGGGATGGGTGAAAGGATGGGTAGCTATGGTAAGTACATGGGCCGGTTAGTTAGAGCCGAAGCAAAATGAACGTCTCGGGGTGGAAGCCGCCTGCGACGTTACCCGAGTGAGGTCTCAAATGAGTGACTCTGCAGTAAAACTCTGGGTGCGAAGCAATTTTATTAAACAAATTAAAATGAAAAACCAACGAAGAATAGAATGTAATATCAAAAACTAATAAAACTTGGTTTTTCAGCAAACCATTTTTACGAATCATAATAAATCTGTTAACATTTTATTTTTTGATTTCAAAATATTTAATTTTTTGAGGGGTTCATAATTTTACATCAAAATATAAACTTATAATGTTATAAAAAATGACTATCGAATTTCGAGCTCCGTGCCCTGCTAGTTAATAATAAATTTCGTAACCTATAATAAAACTGGAAAAACGAAACACTGTATTTAAGAATAGTCACAAGGAAATCGCGGAGCGGTCGCTTAACATTCAGATGTCATTTATACTAAAGTGAATTATTTGGAACGTCTATGACATGGAATTCGGAATAAGTAATCTAGGAATTTATTTTAAATTTTAAAGGACTTTTTAAGGGTTATTGTAATTAACACACAGTGTAGTTAATATTGATGAATTACAAGAAAAGAAAAACAATTAAAATTGGTTACAAATCAGTAGATATCAATCTTCACTCGCATGACTGTTGACTGAAGATTACTAATGTGTGTACCAGAGTTCAATTACGTTACGTGAGGAGTACGTACAATCCACTGAACGTACACTGTATGAGACCGAAATGTGGAAGCAGAATTAGATAAAGGTTGTGAAGTACATTGTTTTCAAGTACATAAATTAAAAGTGAAATGAAAACCAAAGAATTCAGAATACTTAACTGTGCGCTTTGTTTATTAAGAATTCTGCGTAATGTGTATTTTCTAACTGCTTGGATTTTAAAATAATTCCTAATTACGTACGTATTAGCTTACAATATTGAAAGCTACGTATTTTTGTACGTTTTCCTCGTGGTATATGATTTAACAACACGGAAGATAAAACATGGAAATTAACAAATGAATTTAGAATATTTTATAAAAACCTCACGCAACACCCGGCAAAACGAGCTAAGAATCCAGACCTGTTGATCTGTTTTATTATCCTCTGTAGAGTAGACTATGTCAATTCACTGTCTAAGTCAAACCAATTTTTCAATGAATGCTGATGTATTTTTTATAAGTTTGTTTAACAATGCAAATAAATATTTTATTTTTATGATTTATTTGTTACTTGTTTTAAACTTTTGAATGTTCAGTTATAATAATAATAATTTATTAATATGCAAGTAAGCAATGCTCGGTGGCAGATAGAAAATAAGATGTAATGATAATTATAATGATAAAAGAAGACATTATTAGGATTATTATAAGTTTCTTTTCAAATTTTGGGCATCGCCGGGTAGTATTACATAGTAGTCTACCATGTAGTATCACATAAAATGCAATTTTTACCTTCATGGCTTCGAATCTCCGTTTCGTGGAAATTTGTCGTACTATTTGCGGACTCCTTACTCAGCTGGTTTTGGAAAACCAATCAACCTTCCAATTACGTGTTTCAGCGAACCAATGAAGCGAGTTCGACCCGAGGACTGAAAGCGTCAGTGGTTCACGTGATCAGTTCAGCGCCGGAGACGCGAAATGACAGAGACCCAAAAGCCAAAGGGAGATTGGCGAGCGCGGCGTTTGAACTAAGACTGATTAGCTCTTTTGGTGTAGTAACGAGCTATCGCGGGGAACCTGGCCTGATTTCTCGGTACTAGTTCTAAGCCACCATCGTTCGACAACATGGAACAGAGATGTAAGCGCAAGATTTCTGAAGGACGTAGATCAAATATTAAAGTAATCAATAATTTTATTAATTTATCGAATTTAGTCGAATTTTCCGTCTGTTTATATAATTAATACCAAATCAAACGACCCTATTTTTATGAACGGATATATTTAAACGGAAAACTCAAATAAATAAAAATGTTCAATATTATTTACTTGTACATTTAGTGTGAATATATGTCTGTTCATAAAAAATAGGATCGTTTGATTTGGTATAAAAGTTATTGATTAGTGTAAACACAAAATTGAATAGTTAATACTAATTATAGACATAGTCATTCAAGCCTAAGATCCTATATGTGTGGTATACGGCAATATAATTTATTGGGGAAAACTAATTTTGAGAACATTATTAATGAATAAAATTGTTTAAAATGTCTAAAGGCAGCACCCTGATCCTTACATCTGTAGGATGAATTACTGACCTAGTCCCATTAGTAATAAAAGAAACTCATACTTCTTATGCTTAAATAACACAGCTATTCCTTACTTACAACTACTACACAGTAAATTTGGAGGAAACGACTTTTAAAAAATGAAAAACAAATTGGCAAAGCACTCATTTTGAACCTATTTTAGATTCCATCATTAAATAGTTCCCCAGCTCGTCCATAAAAGCGTGCACTACTTTAAAAAAAATGTTTAGACACACAAGGCCACATATTGTAAAGCATACTATTCACTACAGTTGAACATCACGTGAGCCACATACTCATCGCGGCAATCGACGTCCGATTATTTAGCTTTGTGCGGATTCGGAAACTCATGTAACCACCCAACACATGACTTCATGAATAACGACCATCACACTCACAAATTGCGCTACCAAGAACTCCCTGCATAGACGATCGTTCCGATACAGCTAAATACGAAAGGATTCAATTGTACTCAATATTGGCACTGTGGTGTACATTAATTCTGTAGCCCCATCCTGGTCCGGGTTTTTCTCCGGTTTACCTTCGGGTAGAGGCGAATTTTGTATATAGACTCTCTATGCTCTTGGCTATTGAAATGATAAATGTCTAATTTAGAGTTACTTTAATAGTTACGAATTTTAAACAATATTTTCCGAATAATCTATACAGGTTGTCTCTGAACTCCACGTACAAACTTGGAGGGGAGGTACAAAACATAAATAGGAATCAGAATCACATGGAAAAGCAGGGTCCAAATTCCGCCCTCAAGTGAAAAGAGACATAAGGACAAAGCAAGGAAACGAAACTGAAAGCGTTATTACGTGTTTTATTATTTTAAAAAATGCCGGGATTTCGGCCCACAGCATTCAACATACCCTCTTCCGAGTCGGTCATTCAGGTCGCACCCGCCGTGTGTCCGGCATCGGAACTCTGAAGGAAATGTTCGCTCTTCTGCACCAGAACCTCCTTCAGAGTTCCGATGCAGGACGCTTAAAACAGCTTTCAGTCTTGTGTCCTTGCTATATCTTTATGTCTCTTTATCACTTGAAGGCGGCATTTGGGACCCTACATTCCTATGTGATAGGAAGGTCGTGGAGATCAGAAATACTCTGTAGTTCATAATAATAAGAACTTGTGAAATAATTTTTGTGTGTTTTATTAAATACAAATTTATTGGTATTCTGTTTATATTACAATACGTACCGAACTACTTTCATTCTTATTTTAGGGATGTGCTGTAATGTTAAATTAGTGTCTTCCTTAGGACACTTGATGGGAGTTGATGGGATGGTCCCTTGCTTGCTTCCGGAAAGTTAATTTGTTTATTGTCCTCCATATTATGTTTGTAAATTATATTTTTGACAATAAATTTATTTATATTTATTTGATTTCCCCACATTTCATCGTAACTCCCTCCATGATCACGACTCGCGATTTTCATGCAAGTTCATTGTTGACCCTCAGAGAACATCGCTACTACATTTCTGTCTCTTAATTGATCTATGCTGCAAATTTACAACAAAATATGCGAGAATGTCGAAACACTAATTTTGTACCGCTCAATATAGTTCTCCACACTGCACTCGAATGTAGTTGAGCTCCCTTGAGGGCCTTATAATGTTCCGAGAGTGGTGATGTTCAGACGCATTTTTTTCTCCACGGGGACTCTCTCACAAAATCCAAAAATACAGAACAACTTAGTCTTTACATTTTTTCTGCAGAGAAGATCCCTCTTTAAAGGTTCTTCTGAAAGAGGTTTACGAACCTCATGTGTAACTCAGAGTTTCCGCCTAAACGCCTTGACTACATTTCGAAATGCTTAAATTTTTTACTTTTCTTTATATTTGTAGACTGGGATTTTATTTAGTAGTCTTGATAATTAAATTGTACTCGAGAGAATTGTAAAAATTTACAATAAGCATTAACAAATTTTTTAATTGTCATTTCTAATGTATTCTTTATATTATGAGAAACATGTTTAAATTCTAAATTTGATCCTCTGTAGTTTCATTATTGAGAAGATGAGATGAATATTTATTCATACATGAAAGTGATTCAATTACAAATAGTTGTTCTTAAATTTTTTAAATCAGTTCACTCATTTATCATAAAGTAATTGAAAATTACCATACATGGAAAGAAGAATTCAAAACCCACTGCATATGGGTCCTTGTTCCGAATTTATACGATCTTCAGTTTGCCTCCCGATAAGAAATTAGTTAATTGTTCTCCACGTGATAATACGCGGTTTGCACCCACTTTTTGGAAAATAAAGAATATTTGGTCAATAAAAAATACGAAACGAGTTGACGCGGTTACTTCGTCAGTAATGCTGCACACAGACAGAATCCTAAAAACTACATTTTAGTATCAGACAAAATCAAAAGTGCTACTATCCCTACTACAGAAAATTTTTGTCATAATAAAACTTTCTATACAGGTCATTCCAGCCATAATCGACTTAAAATTTCCCCGACCAATTCAGATTTTGTTTATAATTATTCTGGGGGCTTAGAATATTGTATAATTAAGGGGAAATGTTTATTAGGTTTTGTTTAAATTACTATGAAGTGAATTTGCCCTCAGCGTACAGGGCACCAGCGCCGCGAGGTAAAAGATCGTAAAAATATCGATGAAACTCCATTGGAAAATGAAACCCACTTAATCTACCGATAGTAGACATATTATTATATAGAAAAAGTAACCTAAAGACACTTAAAATGACAACATACGTCAAGAATACGTTCAACCTGCAAATGTATTGTTATGCAAAATAAATTCGATGTTTTGTGACATTAGTAATTAATTTTATAAGTAGTTGGATATATGTCTCGACACACTCCATTAATTTTATATCATTTATTTCTGTAATTGCTTACTAGATTCTAGAAATTTGAAATGCAATATGTTAAACGTACTTTTTCTTACATTATCTATTCCAGTACTTTTTGTTCCCTGTACTTTTTTATGGCCACTTGATGCTAATTTTGTGTTTGGGCCAATGAAACTTCATTTGCGTTGAAGACGATTAAATCACGTGATCATGTACTCATAAAGTAATTTTCATCTCAGTAAATGAGTCCTTTTTTTGAACACAAAGCGGGATGGATTTGCATATAAATTGGTTTTTCATTGAGTGCTTTTCCGGAGGCACACACTCGAATACGAATCGAAAGAAAATTGAAACTTTTGAAACTTTCTTTTTGAAAACAACGTTATAACTTGCCAATACTAGTTAATATTACATATACTCCCATACGAAAAAGAATGATATAAAATAACAACTTGTTAATATTCTATAATTATGTTGAGAAAGAGAGAAAATAAATACGAAACTTTACTATTTTAAACGATATATCTCAAGTATTCGGAGCATTCTGAAGGTACTTTAATTTAAATTAACCAATTCAATTCAAAAAGGCTATATTTTAACAACAACAAAAATATAAAATATATATGGCGGAGCTTAATACCCGTGCTCCTTACAGAGACCCTAAAATGTACTGTGGGCTGTGCATACTATACCCCAGTATTCACTCTCAATGAACTGAAACAGTAACTAAAATTAGAGGTATTTGAATTAATCTTGTCTACAAAAAATATGACAAAACTTGGCTATTACAGTACCACATACGGTGTCAAAAGTCAAAATTCTCAAATACTTTATACTTACTTTAACTTAAGATGTTCTTTACTGCGAATAGCATTATCGACTAGATGAACATAAAAAGTATATTCCATTAGTAGAGACAAGTAAACCAAAGGAAATAAATAATAAATAAATTTATTGTCAAACAAAACAGTACAAACTGAATATGACCACGTGGAGGACGATAAACTAATTTACTCTCCGGAAGCAAGCAAGGGACCATCCCATCAATTCCGATCAAGGACCCTAAGGCAGAGGTGGATTCAAAAATTTCAGCAAAAATTCCTAGATACGATAAAAAGTTAGCTGCGAGTTATAATACTAATAGAATGACAATATGTTTGTAATTTAACGCAAAACATTTACATGTACCAATTGTTATGGAACTATGGATTATTCTGAGTATAGTATTTAAAAATCATCAGAATTGAAGTAACACTAAATTCACGATATATTGTGACAATAAACACGCCCCTAGACAAAGCCTAGAGAACCTGTATAAGAAATCCGCCTCTACCAGAAGGAAAACCGCAGGATAACCCGGGCCAGGATGGGGCTACAGAATTTATGTACACAACCGTGCCAAAGTTGAGTACACATAAAACTAAATTATTATCAGTCATATGACAACACAATCGTGCAAGAAAATAGTTTTTGAAATTGTTATAAGTTATTTAAAAAGTGCTACAGCAATGGCGTGATAAAGTACAAGACGGATTTAACTTTTATTAAAATCAGTAAATTCTTTTACAGTGTAGAAGATTTGGTGCAGGAGGTAGTTTTTAACTGCGGATTTGAAGATATTCAATTTCATAATATCTTTTATATTCTTGGGCAGGGAATTATATAGAACGATTCCCGAATGGTATGGTCCCTTTTGGCAAAGAGTGGTTGACACTCTAGGGCGATGAATATTACTACTATTGCGAGTATTGTGTTCGTGAACGAGAATGTTTCGTATGAAGCAAGGGTGGCACTCCAGTAATTCCGTCTTAACAAACACGACTGTTTGTTAATATAAATGCAGGGCAGTGTTAAGATATTTAATTCCTTGAACAAAGATTTACAAGAGTTTCGGAGGTGGGATTTACAAATTATCCGAACTATCCTCTTCTGAATTCTGAAAGTTTGAATGCTCTGACCGGAATTGCCTTAGAAGGTAACGTAAATGGGAGTAAACGTTTGCAAAATGTACGCAACGGGAAATACGTGGACTGACTACGTTAACTAAGATTTGGAATGCGTAACACAATTTTCTTAATTGGGAATTAAGATTGTCAACGTGCCAATTCAATTTGAGGTTGTCTTGAATATGGAAACATAAGAATGTTGTATTCGTAACAGTTTTTAATTGTGTTCCGTTTAAAGAAAGAGAAACCTGGGGTAAAGATTTTGTGATACTATTGTGAAATGACATAGACACTGTTTTGTCAGTGTTTACAATGAGACGATTTGCATGGAACCAAGTCGAAAGGTTAGACAAAACTTTTTGAGCATTGGCGTGTTTACACAGTAAATTAGTGTCATAAGCAAAAATAATCATTTTGCAATCTGATGTGGATAATGACATGTCGTTCACATACAATAAAAAAGTATAGAACCGAGAATTGAACCTTGGAGTACTCCGCAAGTAAGTGGCTTTCTTTCTGAAAGACAACGCTAAAGTATTTTATTTTTATTATAGGATATTTCAACCTGTTGATATCTATCTTAAGAAGTTAGCCATAGATGTGGAAGTCCACGAATGCCTAAAGAATGCAATTTGGAAAGGAGAATTCCGTGATCGATGACATCGAATGCTCTGGATAAGTCAAGAAAAACACCCTGAGGATTTTCTCCACGGTCAAGAGATGTGGTAACATCATTTAAGAAAGAAAATATGGAAAAGGATTTTCTAAAACCGTGTTGATCGTCAGAGAGAATGTTATTTTTTGATAAAAAATCTAGAAGACGCTTATAAAACAATTTTTCTAGGATTTTTGAGAAAGTGGGTAGTAGAGAAATTGGTCGGTAATTTCCAATATTAAGTTTGTTTCCTTTCTTGTGTAAAGGTTTCACTTTAGTTTCTTAACTATTTTAGGAAACACCTCTTCCGATAAAGAACTATTAAAAATATTTATGAGTAGATTTAGTATAGCGTGAAACGAAAATTTAACAATAAACTCGGGTATATCATCTATGCCTGTTGAAAATTTGTTTTTTAATGAGCTGATGATTCCCATGACTTCACTGGCGTTAGTTTCGGAAGTGAACATAGAATTATGTACGTGGGTGAATGTAATTGGAGGACATTGATTTTGATATATTGAGTTCGTTATTTTACCTACTTCTGAGAAGTATGAATTAAACAAATTTGCGATGTCCTGAGGATTTGATAAGATTTTGCCATCGTTTAGTAGAGAAATATTTTCTTCGCGATTTTCAGAAGTTGATGTGTAATTTTTAACAATCTTCCACATGGTTTTCATCCGGTTTTTCGATTTTAGCACCTGCCTGTCGTTTTCCAAAACTTTAGCTGCATAAACTACTTTTGGAAGAATAGTCTTATATTTACGAAAATAATCATGGTATTCGCGTGGTTGGTTATAGAGTTTTGAAAGATAATATAAACGGAATTAGTTTTTTGAAAATATTCTTATCCCTTGCGTGGTCCATGAGTTGTATTTCTTTGTGTTAATTGACTTGCGTGTTATACAATATTGAATTTCAATAAAATTGTTTATTGGCCAGGAAACCAAGGCTGTGCCACCGATTAAATCGCGGAAAGCCAGGAATGGTTTCCCTCTCATCTTGTGAACGTAAAAAAAAGAGTAACTAGAAGTTTACAGCAATTTTTTCTCGTGCTGGAGGTTGTGGGGAGTTCAAAAATTTCGAAATTTTTAGACATTTTGTTTTTCTCAAAACTCAAAATTGACGCGTTATCAAGAACAAAATTGCTCACACAGAAATTAATTCTCATCAATGTTTGCGTCGAATGAATATATATTACATTTTATATTCCGTCAATGGATTAAAGTTCTGGGCAAAATAAAAAAAACATATTTTTTTTCATTTTTCACAAAAATTGCATATTTATCGGTTTGCCCTGATTTCTTGTGATGGTTTTTTTGTGGGGCTTTACGGCTCGTAGACATTAGAGCCTTAAAAATATTGTACAGGTAGGGAAAATGCAGTTACGCACTACGGAGAGCCAACATGACTCTCCCCGCGTGTGGGACTTGCCGAACAACTCAACTATACCCACTAAAAACCCTCCTGAATTACAACTCGAAACTCAAATATCCACATATCTCAAAACATTACACAAATCATTACAAAAATAAAAAAAAATAAAAAAAGAAAGAGGAAAATGAAAGATACCCTAGCGCCGGGATCGAAAAGAACAAGAGGTGACCAAGGAAGGTCAGGAAAGAGAAAGGAAGCAACCTAGCACAAGTAAGTGGAAGTAATGCCAGACTTAGCTCGGGGCCCCGTGTTTGCGAAACACTTACTTACTAGATGTAAGTCCCCTGGGGGGGTTGTGATGTTAAATGTATTATATGTATAATAATAATATTTTACATTTTAAGTCCTTACCGTGTTAAATGTAACATTTAAGCTTTTCCAGCTGAAATTTTATTTTTTCGTTTACTGACGAATAACTGGCATATGACGCGTTTTTAAGGTTATACTAAAACGTAATTTATATTGTTTATCGGATGAGCATATTTCATTTAAATTTCGCAAAGTGGAAACTATGTAAATTCAAAAAGCCATAATTTTTATTTTATCAAAAAATTATATCTGACTTTGAAAAACAGATTTATTATATAAAATTCAATATATTACAAATGATTTTGATGTGGTGCAATATCAAATATTGTACCACGATTCGGTCGATTCTTGAATATTAAACTTATGTAATTATATTATATTATAAGCACTTATTAGTACTTATTCCACAAATGAAATATATTCAGAGAAGAAAACTAGAATCTCACGTGATACTACGACTCGTAATAAAGATGAACTTGAAAATACACAAGTTGAACATTCTGGAAAATGAAAAAGATACTCAACCAAGCTCTGGATGTGTGCCAAAGACGATTGGAAAAGAAATAAAAACAATATGTATATATAAGCAATAATGTATATATAGGACAAACAGGACAAAAACTGGCAAAACGAATGAAAGCACCACGTTGATTGTACCAAAAAGTATCCAGTCTGTGCTTTAGGGAAACATGCCAGTAACTCCAAACATACCTTTAACTTTGATGCTGTGGACATGGATTGGACAACGAACCATTGTACAGGAAACGGCTATTTAAAGAAATGGTATACATTGCACAGCATAAACATGCGTGCAATTTAAAGTATAATACAGATAATTTAAGTAACATGTATGCAAACATTGTAAATAAATAAAATAAACAATCGTATTAGGTTTAATCAATTATAAAATATGTGTGTAAATAATAAATTATGTGCGTATATATATTAGAGTATGCGTATAATATATTATGTGTGTATATATATTAGAGTATGCGTATAATATATTATGTGTGTATATATTAGATAATCGAATAATTAGTGTAATAGTGAGGATAATTAATAGTTTTAATATTCTTTGAAGTTGATTGTATCTTTGGTAAAGTTGTAGGTCTTTTTCCTAGTTACAGACTTGCGTCTGTGAGTCACTGGGCGGTGGAGCACGCGTAGTGCACAGTTGTTCGTACGCATGAAGGATGCTCAGTTAGTTTGGCGATGAGAGCGAGACACTATGTATACAGATAGGAAGTTATGTATGTTATGGTATGCGAGAAAGTTTTGTGATTGATGAGAAAGTTGTTGTATTGCGAATTTATTCAGGAATGTTTTGTTTTGAGTGTATTAAAAAAAAATTCAGTGTTTAACTTATTGCCAGAAAATTAGAATATCGGTTAATTGTAGACCTTGTTGTGTGTGGCCCTGAGGAAGAAAATATAAATTTTCGAAACGGCGGCAGAATAGAATAGTGTTATTTTTTTTTCTCTCGACCCAAAACAATGTAGAACGTACAACTCTCTTCCAAATGTTTTTGCAGTCTCACCTGTTTATTGTTTCAGGTTTAAATGGATCGAACAATTATTATTTCCAAGCTACAAAGAACTGTCAGTGGAAATTAAAAACAGTCAGATTTGCGCCCGTTATATAAAGAAATACTTTAAATAATAATTTGGCAAAAACATCGCGGCATTACCTTCTATGTTGAATGCACATTTTTTTAAATATTCTACATCCCACAGAAAATACTTTTATTCAACGGGAAAACATGGGGAGCTAGTAATAAAATGTTTTAGAGCTTAGTTTTTTCTTAACAATAATCCTTTCCCGTAAATTTCAAAAATCTTCCCTTGGGAAAACTGGAGACCGTAGATGTAATAGATGCATCCACTTGGCAGTTTTATGTCTCGATATATAAACGCGGGAGTGGAAACTGGAAGAAAGGTGACGCCGAGTGAGAAGGTGGAGTTGCCGATAAGCGAGAAATGAAGGAAGGGCGCTGAGTCACGGATAACGGTGAAGGAATCAATGCTAAAGAAAAGTGCCAGTGGAGGTAGTAGGTTCAACCCCGCTCCGGGACGTCGTAAAATTTAATGGGGCGTCGTGTTTTGTGAGTTTTCGATATCGTGTTACTCTCCGATGAAAGAATATTTGACACATGTCCTCACGGTCTTCTCCTTGCGCTCAAGAGTAAAAGAAGGTGAAGGGTTATCGTGAAAGCGAAGGGCAAAGATCAGGCTGTAAAAGGACCGGAGTTAGGGTTCAGGTGTTAAAGAGAATGGAGCAAGGAGAGCTTTTCAGGCGGATAATGAACGACAATTTCACTAATGGGTAATAAACGCTTTGTAACACAAGACTAATGGGGACTACAAGGGAATTGGTAATGTGTGAGGAAAGAGCTGTACACTTAGTACACGTTTCAGGGTGTATGCAACATTTCGTCACATGTTGTATGGTTATGGCCTTTCAACACTGAGCCACATATTGTTATACGAGTCATTAAATTATTGGATATACCGACAACGGAAACTGAACTTTTTCTCGCAGCGCTGGAAAACTTTACCGAGGCGTGAGGTGAGAAGACCCGTCTCTTAGGCCCGTATTACACTGTCATATTTTTATGTCATATCGATGATCAAAGATATGATCAAAGGTTCTCTCAATGAGAACCCATACCATAGATATATGATCATAGTTGAACTATGATCAAAGCTATGAATATCATTACACAGGCATATTTTTAAATAGAAAAAATGACCGTGTAATACCAACCTAACACGAATGAAACATACGCAATGCTGTTGAGCTATTGTTATTCGTTTAAATACAATAAATGTTATATTGGTAGTCGTATTTTCTCAGGCTTCAATATAGTGCTGAAAAAGTAGCTCAATGTTTTAAAAACAGAAAAAATTGTCCGTATCTCTGGCACTAAAATGCGTAGAATTATTAGCTCCATGTGACGACTTATATTAACAGAAATATCACTTCGATATCGTTAACGATTTAGGAGAAAATTGTTCTTATTAACTCTGCCGACATCGTTGAATTGTAATGTTACTATTCTTTTAAGTTCAGAAAATAATCCTTGTAGTGATAACTCATTCGTAGCGAATGGTTATCAAAGATGAAAAAAGGGGATATATTCATCAAGATTCCGTATAGCAATAAGATAAGTAGTCTGGAGGTGAAAATCAAGCGTGTAAAATGAAAAGAAGCAAATTTGAGATACCAAAAATAATGAGATATTAAACTTTAGAATTATTAACCACTTTCTTATTTACAAAATGATTAATTTCGTGACGGAATGTAAAATGACGATTCATTCATTGGCCTATATTTAGGTATCTGTATGTTTAAAAACATCTTGTTTGAAATTTTGTCATTTTATTTTAGTACACGATGAATTATTTTTTGGCGAGGTATTTACTCCTTAAGAAAATTTTTCAAAATGATGAATCCAAAACCTAACTTAGTGACTAAAAATTTTCAAGTTACTTTGAAGGTAACCTTGTCCGAAATATTTAATAATATGAAAAATATTTTTTTATTTGTGCTTCGGATAATTAGAAACGTTTTTCCTTCATGTATTTGGTGTTTAACAATTTCTTTTTAGAAACTCCCCATTTTTATACGACCAGATAGGTAAAGAGAAATTCTTCTCAATTAACCGAGATATGACGCTCCTGCGGCACAGATGTGCTTCGGAGAAGAAATTCATGAGATATTATTTTTCGATCCTCGGACAGTACGATGCGTACATTTTTGAAAAAAAATAAAAATAAAAATAATCGAGGTTATCTCCGAAAGGTTTATAACTCGTGTGTCTGCATAGATATCATAGCACACGTTTGGAACATATGGGTTCCTGCGAAATGAGTTTTAGATAACGGTAGCTGAAGGAAATGATGCAGTTTATGTTCCAGAAGAGGAAATGGAAAATGTTTGGGCCGTATTCCCTGAAATGGAAGCTTTCAGGAGATTCACTTATTACGAGAGTTGAATGCCATATAAGTGTTTCTGGTGGAACGTATTTTTTTCATTGCAGTTTTTATTTGTGTACTTTTGAAATACGAACCAGGAGGGTTTGGTCAAGAACCGACTTGACTGAATGCACAGAGGAAATATAATTTCGCTCCGTTGAGGAAAGAGATTTCCTTCTCTTAAATGAAACATTCAGGAACCTGTCTCTCACAAATTTCCTATAAAGCCATTTCAATGCGTGATGTTTTTAGATAAAACATTTTGTATTAAGAGTAATTGCGACGACTTCGGACATGTATCTGTGGACAGGTTGAGAATAAAAGGTATATTTGAGAGGTGATTATGTTCTGACGAAGGGGGACTGACGATTGTCAGAATAATTTTGTAAAATTCAATACCTGATTGCTCTTAATTTCTCTTCATAAAGTTATTGTATTCATTTCACAACACAAACTTGGGAATTATCGTGGTTGAACAACAAGAACATTCAGGGATTATTCTCTGCTGCATGTGAGACATCTATCAAGAAAAACATACACGTATGCTATTTACAATGTTACAAAATTACCCTTATTCTTACTACTTGTGTGAAATTACTCTAATCAGTAGCTTTAATTAAAAAATAAATAAAAGCACGATCGTTTCCTGAATTCAATTTTCCTCATATAGTATATGTCAGCTCTTTGTGATGTATTTCGTGGATTAGTAAACAATGCAAATTATGTATTTGTTATTTAAAATTTAAAACAAATATGTCATGTGTTGTCATGTTCAGAATAATGAACATATTATATATATATAACTGGAATGATTCAGTTTCAAAATAATATTTGTCTCTTTCATTTTCTATAAAACATTGGCCATGTTTATAATTTATTTTAGGTTAAATGGTTTAGTCCCCATCGTCTATCCCATCGTTCCATCGTGAAAATGGTTACGAAAATATGATAACATTAAAAAGAAAAATTTCACGACAGTATTTTAAAAAAATAGTCTTGGATCGTCCTGCATATATTAAAACCCCACGCTATTTCTCGGTGTTAAAGGAATGTAGGACCCATCCGATTCGGAACGAGATTCAAAGTGATGAACGGGTCATGTAAAATGCAGGACATATGAAGTGTTGCAGGCCGAACAACTGCACCATCCGCAAGCATCGTGATACATGGTTCTAGTTAACACAGACGACAGCGGTGGATAAACACTCCGCCTGTGTTAGGACAGTCCGTTTACTTCCCAAGGGGACATTATATTCTCGTACAGTAGAGAATAGAAGATTGTGGAAAGCTCGTTTGATATGACGACGAACATTATTTTACGTTACGCTTTTAGACTTTATCTGCAAACGAGATCACGTCCAAAGGATACATATTTCTTTTTTTGTTAAAACATTTTTATTTGCGATTTAAAAACAGTTTTTTGTTTCTCCAAAATGTCTCACGAAGAACGTATATTTTCTCTCTTTTCCTCCATTTTTCCCTTCCTCGTTCCTCTTCTTTCTTTTTATTTGTCGTGAACAAAAGTAAAAACAAGGGGTAAAAACGCGTTATATTTGTTGGGATACACCTATTAATGGATTATAATAATATGTCTATGTCACTTATTAATAGGTCATATTTCTTTAATTCTTTCATCCTACTTTTGCTTTTTCCTCAGTACTACGTCTAGAACCGTTCTAGTATATATTTTTGTAAACTTAATAGTTCTATACCTCAATCCGATACCTCACATAAATATGGTGAATAGAGAAAGGGCGTTAAATGTACTCAAGAACGAGAAATTGTGTATTTACTCTGGAGAACTGGCCGCTACTTTTGCAAACAGAGAAAGTGTTTCAGGAGTTTCAAGATATTATTACGGAAATGATGTTCCTTCGGAAGATAATCAAAGAAGATATAGGATAGTAGATGGTGTCAGTCTTCACGCGGTGGGAACGAACATAGACAAGAGACATAATAGAAAAATCAAATAAAGAGTGAATTCAAGAGAGAGACACACATTAAAAAAGTGACATCACCCCGGGTAATTTCATTGTGATCAGGAACAATACTAGTAGAAATTCGAAAACATTATTAAGAAAACAAATGATGACAGATAAAGAAGAGGAAGGGAACAAAATCGCTGGATCAATGATGCTGAGACAATACATCATATGGTGCCTTGTAATGACGAAGTTACAGACAAGGAGGTTGTATCTCATAGGCAACAAGACATTATGTATTTATATGTAAGTATAAATGTATTATCTTTTGTGAAATAAAATAACTGAAATTGTGATCAGGAGCAGAAGATTATAATTAAAAATTTTAAGGGATTATAAAAATAAAGTATGGTAATAATTGGTATTATGTTTTCAGTCCTCACATAGAACAAAGATTCACTTCAAAGCATTCCCACCACAGCACAAACAAAATGATTTTATGGGGTAATGTAGATCATCTGAGTATTTGCAAGATATTCGCGCAACTCCATACAAATTAGAATACACTTTGCCAAAATATGACATGAGGTATATTTTTAACAAGATTATAACATGAAAATATTTTTTGAATTTAACATGTGTATGGTACTATAATCAAAGATAGTGGCTAAACACAAAAATGAAAAAAAAAGAAGATAAAACTTCAGTTTTAAAAGTTAATACAATTAAAATATACATTACTTGTTTTCTCATTCAAATTAATGAAAAGTCTGTTGGGCGAAGTCGGAGAGGAGACATAATATGCCATTGGCGAAGACAAGTGTTGATAGAGCGTCGATCCGTTTAACATACATTCAAGGTAATCACAATTGATAAAATGATCCGATTTTATAGGCGGGAAGTAATTAATCTATTCCACAATAATTTGATCCGAAATTATTTTAAATTCTGTGAATTATTTTGTCTCCTACAAAACTCAAATAAGACAAGCTACATGAAGATCAAGGGAAATTTAAAATACTTCGCTAGTCTCAGCGACGTTTAGTGGAGTTTGAGGTGATATAACATATGTTCCAATTTTCATAAAATGTAATATTTTTCTGGGAGTCTTTTAAATGATAGTACTACAGAAATGAATAATCATTATTGCAGTATAGTAGAAATAATAAATAATAATAATAATAATAATTTTTATTCCAAGTGAAGTGTAAAACTAACAAACAATTATAATAATAATTATTTTTGTTTATTACGTTTTTCACTTCACTTGAAACTTGTAGGTAGGACAGAGGAAACGACGAGATGACAAAATTAGAGCTTTGCGATTTATTAAGAAATTACGCGATGCTTTTAATGAAAAATTGAGATTAGGACTCCTAAAAGTTGTCTTTATGGTTCTTCAAATCCCATTTTCTATTTTGTGGAGACCTCATATTTTACACATTTAGATGGGGAGTGAAATTGTTCCTCAATTTAATAAATGTAGTAAAGTATTTTTTCCTTTTAATTTAACAGTTTAGTGAATAATAATTGTTTTACATAACCAATGAATAAAATTTACAAGTTTGACTTTTTTTACCAATATAATGCAAGTTATACGTCGGTATTGTGTAATATGATACGCGTTAAATTGCAAAAAACAACAACCAAAAAACAAAAAAAAACGAGAAGACTCAGATGAGTAAATTATGTTTGATATTTACCATTTTAAATACAAAAAAAAATCTTGTTCAAAACGTGGCTTTGTTGGTTCGATATTTGCCTCTATTGATTTTTTATTACTTATGTTTTAATGTAATGAATTTTTAACTTTCACCTTGTTTCAAATTTAGGAAATAGTTAAAAATAAAATTTATGAACTTAAAACAACATTTTCTTCTTTGGTATTATTTCGCACACAATTTGTAATTACAGAGGAAATTATTTGTGTCGACTGTAATATAGAATAATGAAAAATATTTTTAATTAAGGTAATATTCCGCTTGTTATTGTATTTTAAAAAGTTGTTCAGTTCCAAATCTGATTACATCCTTGTTTGTATTAGTTGCTAGTTTTTGGGCTTATCGAAACTCCAGTACTATTGTGATGTACACAAGGTTCAAAAACATCTTTTATCCCGACTAATTTTGATCTAAAATACCAATTCATTCTTTTTTCTCACTGGAGTTGTGGAGGTCCACTTTATGTTCTCTTCTCCTGGAGAGTAAACACTGATGTGGATCGGGGCTCATTCTGAGTTGGGTGGAGTGTACACAGCTGACTCCCAGTGATTGTGATATATCGGAGCTGTCAGGTTGACTCGGACAAATCCGTTTCCGCAGACGGTAACTGGACAGGGCGGACGCCAGTGACAAAAGTACACTATGGGAGCGCAAAGAATTTCTCAATGCGTCCTCAAGACAGCGAATAAACCCTGCACGATCCCTACTGCAAATGTCACAAAACAAACACGTAGATGGTCAGTTTTAATGAAACACGTCATTCTTATTCAGTGTTTACCATGCCTTCTTCATCCTTAATCGTGGGGCACTTCCTTTATACATTAAACACCACTTTATCATCACACCAATAAATCAATTCATATGTTTACCCCGTACTATCTTGTACTTTCTTTTAATACTTTTTTGTTAATTTACAGTAAAATATTCAGAATTTACCAAATTAAGAAAATTTTATTGTGGAAAAGCCCAGTTTTTTTGTCTGTAGTCTAAGCGCAACTTAACAGAATAATTCAAGGTTTGTTGGATATAAAATGATGAGCTAACAAGGTAAAAGTATAACCAATGACAGTTCGTTGGCACAGTTTTGGATCCACGTTTGAACAATTCTCCTTTTTCACCAGACTATTTAAATGGTCATTTTTATCTTTGGTATTATGAGAAATTAATACATACCAGTTTCATAAAATTATCCTAAGTCAATGAATTAATAAATATTAAAATGAATTGATAAAATTGTTACGAGAAATAAATGACTGAAATTGATGAAATACTTCGCTAACTTCAAGAATTTAAGAATCCAGGTAAATCCATGTTTCAAGAAAAGTATAATTGTTAGAATTAAATAATTATAAATTTAGTGTCCAAAAACCACGTATTGTATGTAATTAATAAAATATATTTTTTTGTTAAAACTAAACTTTAACAAAAAATAAATTTCTCCATAAGTGAAGAAATAAACTATAATTTCTTTAAAAAAAATGGAATGTTGACTCATACTAGTATATAAGATAGTAAATATAATATTTCTCACGTCTATTTGTATCTTCAACTATGTGAGTCCTTGAAAGTTCTTTCTTCTTGAACGTTTCTAACTCAAATGTTGATCTAAGAGATTCCATAGAAGGACCTCTGGGAAGAGACCTATAGGTTGAGACCCTTTGCAAGAGATATTTTGGGGGATACACGTTCTCTTAATCCCTTTCGAAGTGATCCTTTCACTTTGACCAAAATCCAATACACTCTGAGACCCTACTAGCACCCGGGTCGAGTCAAGTCAAATTCGCAGGATGGGAGAACAAGATCTTCCTCTCTCTGAAAGAGAAGATGACAAAAGAAAAGGAGAGATGTTTTCAGTTGCTCCAGACAAAAAAATCTCTTTCTATGGAGTCTTTTCCAATAATCAAAGTCATAATTTCGTATTGAACGTACACTTTTATCTTCTCGTCATTTATGATAAGCGATTCAAAGTAGAAATTGCTTTACTCTTGACAGACTTTCATTAAAATACAAATTAATATTTGAGATAAAAATACGTCTTGAATTGATATATAAGGATTGTTGCAATGAACTCGGTCTATTTGCAACAGTAACAAGAAAGTAAAGAAGTATGGACGAACTTTCAGAGTTTTTTAGTGAAGGCCAGATTAATAAAAAATGCTGCGAAACGAAGTCAGTTGGGCACTTCCTTTATTTCTTATTAACATATATTATTTGAAATGAATCACTGTAAAATTTTTGGTGAGGATGCAACCTTGTGTCTTCTAGCCCTCATCGTTTCTGATAGGGTGTCGAAGGAAAATGAAAATGCGAAAAGAGAATAAAAATATTAATCTCTCAGATATTAGGGAGAGCTACTCTCGCGTTCAATAATGTTCACTCTAGATGCTGAAATTATGAAATCACCGACATGAGAAGACCACTCCCCACCTCATTTCTCCGATCACCGTTGAGGGGTGAGTATTTCAAATATTTTAAAACTACTGTGAACGGTGTGCGGTTGTACAAGGTACGTAGTTCAGGTGGTCTCTCACCGCCTGGATTAATCCGTTTAACCATTTCACCCGTTTTGGGGAATTTGTTTTCCCAACAGTTGAATCGATTGATTCGTGACAAATAGCATTTCCTTTCAGGTTATGACTAAAACTTTGTTCACAAATGTAAGACTAAAATAATGTAAAACTTATATAATGTAAGACTAAAACTTTGTTCACAAATATACTACTTATGACTAATTAGTATATTTGTGAACAAAGTTTTAGTCTTACATTATAACCATCCCTATTGAGTGGGAGCCCACCCCTCCATCGCTTCCCTAAATAATAGGGAGAAATGTTTTAATTTAATAAGATGCGGAATCTTTTGATGCATGTGCACATAAAAATTCATATTGATCGCACAGTTAAATTTCCCTTTATTAAACAAAAACCAAGAAAGGAACTTGTACTCCTAATTTCAATCCTTAATGGAACGGGTAGGGATGGCATTGCAAATTCAAGTCGTACGTACAAACCAAAACGTAAATTCGCGACATGTGAAGAGAAGATTAGATGATTAGGATAGGATATACAAACCCCCAAAACGGAGGTACGTCATTCTTCGATGTCCGCGCTCCTGATACTCCGCGCTTTTTTAATACTCCTGAAATGGCAACTTGCCATACTTGTCTATTCGGAAATGGTTCGGTTCACACTTCCTGACTCGGGCGGTGACTATATTTGCCCTACTGAGGAATGCAGTTGGTTGCATATTTGTAGGGGTTCTGCACCAGGAACGTGAATTTAGACGAGATACGTAACTCCTATTCACCTCATAGTGTATAAAAACTCTTTTCAAATAAAAAAATCAGGGTGATTGTCTTGAAAAGGTAAGATAATTTTTATTCCGAGTTCCTACTTTTGGAGAAAATAAGTGGTAACTTGGCCAAGTGAAAATGACGACGAATCCGGGACATCCGCTTTGATAGCAGAGGTGTGACAAGTACTAGTTCAACGATCACACCATTTCCACCCACACTTACACCTGCGATCTGTACACCCCGTGCGGTAAAAGCAGGAGTCCCGGATTCGCTTGAAAAGATATATCTAGGCATGCAAACTTCAGTCTGAGAAAATTACGTGCGTCTCTCTCGTCCACGTTTCGTGCCTTCGCTTGTTTATCCTGTCTATACAATTATATGTTAGCATATTGTATTCGTATATAATTACAGGATTGATAAAATTTTGGGATCAAATGTAATCTCGAGGATAGACCTAGGCAGGTTGTCTTAAAATCGTGTCAGAGTTTTGTTTAAAAGAATTCCACAGTTGTGAGCAGAAACGATCAATATGGAAAACCTCTGCATCATAAAACACTCTATGACTCTTCAAAATTTAATGAGCCATTAAAATTAACCCAACGTAATGTGTCGCTCGCTTCATTATGCTACAATCGGTTAGAACACAAGAAATAATACATATATACAGAGACCTATAAAACAATCCCTTTCCCTTTGCTCACTAAAACATCTCAACCATGTTTTTTTTTGTTTCCAAACTGTGCTCACAATGACACAACGAAACTCGTGAAATTAAAATAAATTATCGTTTTAGAGTTTACATGATCAAAAGTAATGAGGAGGTATCAATAGGTAACCGTAGTATCTTCATGCAATCTATGAGTTCCTGTTACGTTCGAGAGAGTTAATACTATTGTAGAAAAATTATATACACACTCGAATTGCACTTGAATAGAAATGACCAAAATTAATGATAAGATGTATATATTTTATTTGTATTATTTATTTAAATAATTTTATTTTATTATATACTACTTTGTACGATTTGACCAGTAAAATTTTATTCTGGCTGGCTGATTTTTTATGGAAGTTGAAATAAATAAAAAAAGTGTTTTCTGATGTTTCTAGACGCATTTCCTTCTATGGGATGGTCCCTTGCTTGCTTCCGGAGAGTAAATTAGTTTATTGTCCTCCACGTGGTCATACGCAGTCTGTACTGTTTTTTGACAATAAATTTATTTATTATTATTATTATTATTATTATGAAAATTTATATGAGAACCATTACTTTGATTGGATCCAAATTTTAACAATTATTAGCAAGAGCTAGAAAATACGCCGCTTGATAGCTCAAGGTTAGTGTGCTCATTCACCTCAAACCCCAGGTACAATTCCTGGGAGACAAGAAAAAATCATATCCCACTTCAATGTTTCATTTCATATCGCTGATATGATGGAAATGAGAACCACTTCAGTTGTAGTACATGGATACGGCGATCTTGATTGTATCTCAACGCTGTTGCCCAAAAATATTTCACAACGTGTCTAGTGAGTAAACCCGCATAGAATTGGATTTTACTAGTGCTCGTCCTTATTTGGCCATAACGAGAAATATATACCATACGTACTTTTTAAATGTTTTTTGAAATGGGTGTATTGTTTTTTTTAACGGTGAATGGTCGTATAATCTCTTAAAACAGATCTTAGTCCAAATAGTCAAAAGAGTAAACTTGAATTCAATTATATAAGAAAGAAACTATTTTATACTACTTTTTATTTAATACTGTGACCATAAGCGAAGGATTTTAGATTCACGTTTCTGAAGTGTATGCCAATTTATAAGTTAAAATTTTTTTGGATGCGATTGCAATTGTTTCGGCTTAAACGAGAACGTGAAAAAAATGACGTGCGAGTTCTTCAACGTCATTGCATTCCCTTTCCATGTGTGTGAGCGACGATTGCGTGAATGTGTTAAAGAGGAAAAACGAGAATGCATCGCCATCCCCTACCTCTCCCCTCGGCAGAAGAGGAACAGAGCGACACGGTAGAAACATGACTTCGGGCTTGGTACTCTGCACTATTGGACATAAATCGTGCTCAGCTGATGAAGGGATGAGTGTTGTTGAGGAGGGAGTAGGAGGACAGGCGTGAAATACTGCCTGTGGGGACGACAATGGTGGGGAAAAGCGCTCGGTATTCTTTGGACCTTTTACCCTCCCTCTGTACCTCGCCAGTGAATAAATAATTTCATTTCGCAATCTTTTTCCCTCTCTTATTAGAGTTTTTGGGGAATGTATTTTGTCGAGAAAATACGTCAAGCTAACATTTCAGTTAATTATTCAAACTTTCAATAAAATAAATTTTTTGATCCATGCCTGTAAACATATTAAATAATAAAATAGTGTGGGCGTGGAGTTCATTTGTACAAAATTAACACGTCGCGAAGTTTAAAGCATATCTCGTATTGTGTCCTATGAGTCATTCTCTTCTCCCATCTGAATCAATAGTATGAACTATTTATCCATAGTTCCGAATCTTTTTCAACTTAGACAACTATATTTTGTAAATGTACATTTATCATATTTCGATAGCTGTACTTGTAACTGATTTTCTGACAGTAAATTTATTATTATTATTAATATTATTATTATTATTATTATTATTATTATTATTGTGCTTTTCCTCCTCCGTGTTCGGCAAAACATTATTATTTATTTACTGATTCATTTGTTTATCAGTCTCGGGGAGTTTTAGATCATAAAACTTTGTTTTGTTTCCCGTTGCGGGTAATTAACAAAAGAACACTCCCTCAATGAATAAATACATTGCGAAGTAAAATTAGCGACGCAATTTCAACTCGCCATGGATTTTATGTTTTGAGACGTATCGATGTGAAATTTTGCATGAAGGAATAAATTTTTCGAATGCCGCCTAGCAATAAAACAATAAAACCGAGGTCTTTCGTAGCATACCGCCCGCGCAGATGTACAGGGACAAAAATAACAAAATGGCCGACAGACCTTCATCTCGAGGAAAGAATCTTAGAAGTAGGGAGAGGGGGGTGCTGCCAATGAAATATCAAGGGGGGAGGAGTCAAGTGGAATGATTGGAAACAGGAAAATACAAAATACATCTTTTCGGAAATTACCAATTAAAATTAAGAGGGGGAAAAGAACCGAGATCTGGTAGCAGAAGCAAGGACTGTTAAGAGGGGGAACGTCATGTGACGCAAAATTATCTATAAAAAATTAGGGCACAGAGGCAAAAAAGAGGAGAGAGGAGAAAATCTTTGGCAGTGTGTAGTTGTGAGAGTAGAGAGGAGAAAGTTTTTGAGACAGTGTATTATGTGACCGTGAGACAGTGAGAAATTCGCATCAGTTTAATTGTTGAGACCAGATGGTGAGACACTTGCAACAATTCATTTGTTGAATTAGACAGTGACGAATTTGAGGAAGTTCATTGTTGTTCGATTGCAGTGTAAAGATTAGCGACCGTTATTTGCTGAGGCAGACAGTGATAAAATTGNTATTTGCTGAGACAGACAGTGATAAAATTGCAACAATTTATTTATCGAGTCAGCCAGTGAAAAATTTACGAGATTTCCTTTTTGTAGAGTGAGGCAACAGAAAACGGGTGATTGAAATAGCCAATAAGACTCGTACAGTGCAACAAGTTAGGACAAACGAGTGAGCGATTCGAACAATGCGAAGACATAACATTTTAGGAGTTAATGAGCCAATAAAGGTCATTTCAGCCAATTAGCAAGCATCGTCATAGCTTAGACAATCGAAGGGAAGTGCCACTGTAATCCGTCAGAGGATATGCGAGGCGCACTCATACAGTGAGTAGTTAATAATATTAAATGTGGCTAAAGACGAAAGCAAATTAAGGCGAAGTGAGTCGGGATACTCCAAAATGTGGCGGACATAGAAGGTGAATGGAATAAAAAAAAGATCGCTTAGACAAGAAAATAAGGGGACGAACATTAACTTGGTACGAAGAACGAGTCGCTAAATCATGAACACAAAATTGAACAGATCTTCATCTCGTCCGACATCACCAGACAGCATGGGCAGTGTGTAAGAGTGTAGAAGGGAATTGTAATGTTATTTTAGGCCTTGCGAACTATAAATTGTGACATAAATGTCAGCAGGCCGTGTGCTACAACTAAAGTGATTAATTGTAAGGAGGGGGTAAAGAACTGAGGAACCTCCAATTAAGAAGGCGAGTGGTGAGTACCATGTAAAAGGACGTTACAAGCGCAGTAAGCGAAGTTATGTGTAGTGTTGTAATAATTTTCCAGTGTAGTGTATATTGTGTATGAGCGTCAGTATGAATAATAAACTGTTTTGTTCATTGCTCGAACACCAGATTGTTGTGTTTTCACACGCCAAGCACTGAAGAAATTCTATCTTCGAAACCTGTGACTGAATTATTTTCCGAGCTCATGAATTCGTCTAAGTTGAAACTTGTGACAGAACGATTCCACACACCAGATACTGAAGAAATTCTATCTCCGAAACCAGTGACAGAACAATTTCAACCACCACGACATCGGAAAAGCATCATCACGAAGCGCCACCTCGCGGCCAACCCTAGGACCCGCTCCAAAAGACGAAGTTAACTTCAACCGGAGGCGCCATCACGCACCCGAACATTGCACTTCGTCGACTAGCTACAACTAGACATCACCAGCGGTGTCACCTGACGACGAAGAAGGAAACTCCTTACTTTCGACCACCGACTCACCTGAAGTCAGTCGTGAGTTACACGAACAAGGCACAAATTCACATTGAACTTTCAACGCCTGTCGTTCGTCGTCTCGTGCTATTCTTTGTTTACTTTACGACGACTTTGTTTACATAATAAACCTTGTTCTAATTGAACCTTTGAGTATTTATTTTGGAGAGGAGGAAATCTTACTGCGAAGCAAACCTACATGCAGAGGCTTGCGAAGCAATAAAAAATCTTCCCCGACAAAATAAATAAGCTGGTGACCCGCGACGTAATTTGAACAACGCAACCTTCTGATGAAAATAAATAAGCTGTTGACTCCCGACGCGATTCGGATTACAAAAAAACCTTCTGATCACACTTTGCTAAACACTAGCACAAAATAGATAATTCTCTGATTCAATATAATCAGTTTTCTAACGGTGACCCCATCTTACTTAACTTAATAAACTTTGCCATAATTCACTCACTAAACGTGCAAATCGAATTGTGCAGCCCAAGTCGTGATTTCGCGAAAAATTTTGCTCCATTGGAATCGAATTCCTAGTCTAAAATTTTTTTCGCGCTCACTTAGTACACATATTACATGTCTTGTTTTTTAATCAATGTTGATTTTTATTTTCAGTTAATTTTTATTGTGTAACATAGCTTTGCTTCGCTTTGTAGTTTGTCGCTAGTTATTTTCAATTCAGACAAGTAAATTTGCTACAATTTCACTATGTCTTATGAAAACGTACTGTCACTACTTTTTCGCCAGACTCGACTGCGAAAATACCCCTTCCCAACTTTTGGCAGGATCACCCGAAAAAGTGGTTCGCGTACGCGGAAGCATAATTCACCGTGCGAGAAATTAGCTCCCCGTTTGTCAAGTACGTGACTATTATTCCACACTTGCAATCTGTAATCAATGTCGTTGACCCGGAATTACTGACACCAGACGACAACAGGTCGTATGAATGTCTCAAGCAATTCTTGATTAATCGGTTGACCAACCCGCAAACTACAATCAACAATATCCTATCTGCTGAGACCATCGGTGATCGCACACCGTCAGAATTTCTTCACCATCTCCAGAATCTCGCCGGAACCAAACCGCAAGATAACTCGTCTTTGGCAGAAATATGGCTAAAAGCCCTACCAGCTACAGTTCGAGATATCTTGACATCGGGATACGCAAAATACAGCCTGTCAGAACAAGCGGAACTCGCCGACAAAGTTAATGCAATACTCCCCACTTCTAATATCGTGGAAGATATTCATGTTACACCGGACAAACCTGTTAAAATCGCTGATACAACAGAGCACTCTTGATGCAGTAATCGCTACAGAAACCGTCACAGCCGCTCATGTAAATACTCCTGTTCTTTCCGACACAACGAGCACCCTTGACGAAGTAATCACTACAGAAACCGTCGCAGCTGCTCATGTAAATACTCCTGTTATTTCCGACGCAACGAGTAACACGACAGCAACCGCAGATTCAGTAATGCAACATATTTTACAAACCTTGGACACCCTTACCAAGCAAGTGGCTGAATTACAGACGATATTATCTCAACATAATATACTGTACGGGCAACGTAAATTCAGCCCACGTTCCGAAACGCGATTGAACACTTGCTGGTACCACTTCAAATTTGATAGCCACGCCAAACGATGCTTAGCTCCTTGTCGTTTCCAAAATCAACACGCGACAGCTGCCAGCATCACTAGCAAAATTCGGAGAATTCAGCGAAGTGTTCATCCACGCGCGATGAAGTCTAACAAAATGTGCTGGTATCACTCGGTGTATAAGTTCCGTTAAAAATAAAAACTCTTATTCACGCATTTACCTCTTTGATTTGGTTAAAGTTGTAAGAGTCTGTGTTGTTAAAGTCTGAAAAAGAGAGCTCTGTCAAACAGAAAAAATTGCTCTTAATTGAGCGAAAGCTGGGAGAATAATTGACGACGGAACATCAACTACAAAAGCCCTCTGAAAATGTGATCTTTAATTGCACGGACGAGAATTTATCGGATAATCCTTTAGTGGCCGGCGAATTGAATTTTTTTAAATTCCACCACCATAAGGTTTCGAGAGCGGGATCCTGAATCACAATGAACATCAAATAGAAGATATAACGGAGAGAGAGAGAGAAAATGCGATATTTTCATTTATAAATTTACAATTCAAAGGGTTCTTTGGTCCGAAGCAAAGATGTGGATGGGATATATTTCATCTTCAGAACTCAAGTTTTAAAACATTTAAGAAGCTTTTTATGTTTTTCATTAGACAGCATTTTGTAGCTAACAAAAGAAAATGAACTAAAGGTAGATAGTCAGAGATAGAAGTTCCTTTTGGTAATTTCTTCAGACAAAAGACTTCCAGCCGCGTGAGAAGGGAATTTAGGTTTCCGATTCCATCTTATCTGCTATAGGATAAACTATAATATTTTATTTTATTTATATATTTTATGTCCTATAGCGAGGTCTGGGACATTTGGCCCACTCTTCCACTTAACCGTGACTTGGGTGAGGGAATTGGGAACGTGTGGTACCGTACCGACATTTGTCTGAACTAGGTGAGGGAAACCCCAGTTGAAAACATCACCTAGTTCGGTCGAGCAGGATTTGAATCCACGCTCTACCACTCAGCGAGAACGCGTAAGCGAAGATGCTACCACTAGACCACCACTGTCGGTTACTTCTAATTCGGAAGTATTGCTTTATGCAGTTTTTGCGTTACTGTGATGTGCCAGGTGTTTCAGTTTCACTGCAAAGGGAAAGTTCTTGGTGGAATGTGCAGGAGAATAAAAAATTGTCATGTGAGAGAGATGTTCAAGAAGAGAATACAGAGTAGTTATCTGCATATTCCAAGTCATGTGGGAGTGTTGTACCGGGTGATTGAAATTATACAGAAGGTGTTAAGGTATATTCTGTACACAAACTGTCACTCTTCGCGGAAAAGGGACGTTTAAAATATCTAGGAACTATGTAACAGACGGCAGTGATAATATGACCGATCTATACGTAGTTACCATACGTAAACCTTAGTCAACACGTCAACAAACATCATTTACTTTGTGAACATTATGAAGTATTTACAGGATTCAATTATTCTTGGACCTTGGTCAATCTTTTCATTCCCCGTTATAAGGAAAAGAAAATAACAGTTCTTGAATTGTGATTTTTAAAGTGAATCACATCATTTGGCGTTTTAATTATACGAGCATGTATTCACAAACACGAATTGAATTCTCTTTTAAGCCTATGTCAATAACAGAAAACTCTTGTTATTAACTCAATATTTCGTATAAAAAACCGCTACTTTGTTCTGAAAGCAAAATCCGAAGTAATGTTGTCGATACGTTTTCATGAAACTCACAATAAGCATAAACTGAGTTTGGAACAAAAATGCCTGTGCTTACAGTCCTCTACTATCTCTGACTTAACGTTGAAACTTTCAAGCGGTCGGTGAAAATATGTCGCCGCGGTAGTCGACCACCGCCAAGTGAAGAAAGGACGACCAACCGTAAAACTGTGGAGTCCAGAATATAAAAAATGGTCCAAACCGTATAAATACGGAAAAGATATATGTTATACTTGAAGATTATGAAGGAAGGGTGAGTGCAGTGCGAAATATAATGGAGGGAAAAAAATGTAGAAATATCGCTGTTGACTACATCCACCTCCTCGTGGTGGGGATGGGTGCAGTGCCGTGGCAAAAGAAATGTAGACACGTGAGTGACTAAAAACCTTTTTTATTTGAAATTTGTTTATTTTGCGTTTTTTTTTAATATTCACCCCTTATAAAGTACCAGAACAATTACATTCTTAGAAATACGGATGTAAAAGAAGAACAATGTAAACATAGTGTAAGTCGAATATCTAATTAATTAGCCCGGTGACAGAAATAAGTGGGCAACAAAATTTAAATTTAGTGCTTTGTAAACAAACACTCTAATCATCACATTCCTCAGTTACATTCTGTAGACAAACAAACATGTTCGTTCCTGTTACAAACTCCGGTTTTCTCCTTACAAACTTAGCTAGAATTGACCTCACATTGCGTTATACCATGAATAGCTGTCCTCTAGTTCAGTTATGTCTGACAAGTAAATTAATGGATGAGATAAAAACCGTATTGTCTGCGATAACGCTGAGTCCTTCTTTGGCGAATACCTTGCCCTTACGGACAAGAGCGACGGACTAAATAATGAAGATACTTTCTCCATTGATAGCTAACAGTAGGGATACTCCCAACTAGCGTTCTAGGTGTTGTTAATAACATATTTTTTTCCATAAACCCAAAATCATGTTTTAAATCAAACGTAATATTGTCAATACTATTTAATAAATTAAGATAAATATCAAGCCTGTTATGAAATTGTATTGCCGCATTTGTACTATGTGAAGTATTGTACGAAATATGTCAGTTTGGCTACTCTAAACCTCCCGCATAAAAGTTTATTCCTTTCGCTCAATTTCTTTTGATGACTAGAAATAAGCCTGAAAGGAAATACGAGTATAATTGCATTTTACCAGTAGCTTCGTTGACAAGTCCACATTTACAATAATATTTACGTCTATAAATAAGACGCGAGGCAACGTAAGAGACGTACAGTTTCAAATATTTCGACTACTATTCCCAAACGAGTAACCCCAAAGGTTGTAAATTATCCATTTGTAAGAATATTTTAGTATCTAATAGTACTCAATTTCTGAACCAAGCAAGTGATTATTAACAACCATTCAAGGCAATGCGTCTGTTGTATACTCTTAATATAAAAGAAATTAGAACACTCAAAGTATTATTTAATTTAATAAAGCTGTTAAAATTAAAATTAAGTTTTTACACTTGGACAGAAGTTATTAATTCAATTTAAATTTTTGTGAGAATATATTATTTTATTTAAAGGCCTTACTTTTTATTTTTTTAAATCCTAATTTAAAATAATTCTTTATTATTTGTATGATTTGTAGAATAAGTTTTATGTAAGTAAATTTGTCTGCGTATAAACAAGTTCGCATTCAAGTATTTGTTTAATCATCTCTTGTCCTGTGTTAAAATAAAATTATATATTTTAAACGTTTTTACAATGTAAAGACAAAAATTCAAATCGTTAGAGGCGAATTATTTTTAGATAGCTCAGGTAGATCGCCGACATTCCCTCCTGTGCATTTTAACTGTTTCGGAGCAAAAAGATGATGCGCGCTTGTTCATAAACCGTTGGAGAGATAACTTCTGAGAAATCGCAGACAGCGGAAGGGCCAGGCATGACACCGGTGTCTACAGCGAAGTTAATTTCGACGTGAAATGACAATTTCCGCATCGAGAACAGAGCGCTGCAGAGCGTGAAAATTCTCTCGATGTTCACGTTGATAGTAACGCGACGCGACACAATAATAATAAATTATAATAAATTTATTGTCAAAAAACAGTACAAACTGCGTATGACCACGTGGAGGGAAAAAAAACTAATTTACTCTCCGGAAGCAAGCAAGGGACCATCCCATCAATTCCGATCAAGGGCCCTAAGGCAGATAGTTTCATAATGAGATATTTTCATTCCCGATCTTCGAGTTGGTATTTATTTCTGTTGAAGACTATATTACGCTTCTCTCGAACAACAAACTCTCTGCAAACCCCTCCGGTAGCTGAGCGACTAGCGTGCTTGTTTGTCACTTAGACACTCCGGGTTCAATTCCCGGCGGGACTAGACAAAAATTGTAGGTTTTCACTTTTATGTTCCAGTTTATATACAGCTCTGACGATTGAAAATCAAACATTTCCTTCTTCAATCCATCTCCTACTACTCATCGTGATCACTAGCTCTCACTCTTACTCTCTCTACTCCTACTAACCCCTCCATGTCGGCCAAGTTGTTGATAAAGCCAGCTAACCGGCCCATCTACTAACAATAGCCCTACCACCCAACTCCTACATCATATCGCCCCACGTAGATAAGCTTCAACAGCACGCTGCATTTCCTATTTACAAATACTTCAAATAATAACTCTCTTTCGTTTTATGTGGAAATCATGAGATATTACTAACATAATGTTGACAGGAGGGTCTGGCAGTGAAGTGTATGGCTATCGCCACGTCCTCCACCACCAAAGCCAGACAATCACATTTAAACGTAACTTTCGGTACCAACCTTCTATGTCCCTCTCTTCGTCTGTCGAAAACAATGGGTGGCTACATAGCTAACTTGATTCGACCAGTTTATATTTTTCCTTTGCAAGGATGGGGAATCTTTCCTCCATCCGTGGAGGCATTTCTTAACTCACCTTCAAATCACCCTCCAACAACACTCCTTTTGTATGAATCATATTTTTGACTTCTAACCATCTTCCTCGACATAAATGTTATGTGGGAACATATATCAATTATGATTTCACATACTCTATTTGTATGATAAAATAATTAGAATTAGTTTAGATAAAGAAATGAAAATTCTGGGGAACTTATCTGGAAATGGTAGAAAATAAGTGGTTTTGAGGGAGGAAATTTAGGGAAGGAGGGCCATTTAAAGATATCTTCAAAATTGAATTTGATTTTCAATGAAGTTTTGTTTGGACAATTTTTATACCGCAAAAGCGATAAATCTTTCAATACCGAATGTTTGTATTCCATATACACTTGAATGAAACGGAAAGGAGAACAATTTGCAATCTAAACACATTACTGGAATCAATATAGGATTCAGTTGTTTTAGCAATTTCGTGCTCTATTATGTTACGAAACAGAGGATGTACGCGCCTAGAAATAATGGGAATTTTACTGAATCAACAAGATTGTTTAGATCTTGAAGTAAAATTAAAAGCTCAAATTAAAAACTGTTCTTTCATGCACGTCCTGGAGAATTCAACAAATCTGGTCCAATAGTTCAATTGGATCAGGGATTATGTGGATTAATTTTACATCTTTTCTTGAGACTGTTTTACATTTTTCCTACAATGTGGAGATACTACGTCAATTTACAATCTTAAGTAATATTTAAGCATATGAATGCAATGTTTATGATTACCATAAATTGAATTTTATATTTGTTGGATTTTGATCAACAAAGTTTGATGAACCAAATAAGACGAATCGCTTTTAATTGCTATCGATCACCCTTTTCAGATAAATGATTAATTTTGCAATTATTTACTATGTTAAAAGTATGGACATTCTATACACAAAATGTTGCTTACAGTAAAAATCATAAAAATTCCAAAATTATAAATTTTTATAGATGAGTACTCAGGTTATATTTTACATTTCCAATTTCATTAATACTACATCTTCGTAGATAATTTTCTTTTTAATCTTAAATCAGTGGAAATTTTGCACTTCTCCCATTCTCATTTCTTAAAATTAATTTCTAGCAATCATCCCTATTTTTTGTATCATACTTAATTTACCAAACATGAAGCATCATTACTAAGATGTTCTAGTCTAGCGAAGAATGTACCTATGTACTACTTTTTTATAATTTCTTTTAAAACAAATTGAATTAGAATTGTAGTAAGTTCATACCAAGTGTACGAGGTGAAACTACTCATGATTCTCTAACCTGCTGCATGAATGTATTTGAGAAAGAACCTACATAAGCAAAATCTAAACCCTAGGATGCATAACATGCGTGTTCTCCACCCGTCACCTATTCCCAAACCCTGTCTATGAATCTTTTGAAAATATACAAAGAACAATGAAAGATGACATGGTAAAGTTTATTGGAATTAAATCACATTATTTACAGTTAACAAAAAAAGTAAAAGAAGGAAGCAGTGCTTCTTTGGTCCTTCAACAAAGGACTGAAAATGGGAAAGAATTTGCTCAGCGAGCTGTAACCTTATCTGTAAAAATTGCGCAGCAAAACTTGTAAAAGCTTTCACCCACGATACGAAAACATTGTAACTATCCTGACAGTCATGCATCATGGATCACGCTAACAAACCCTACACTAACGAAGAAGTGAGGTCACACTAATTTATCACCATCGAAGTCATTCGGGAATCATTCATTCTTCGAGAATCATTCATATTTCATTATTCGCGATATCTTTTTTTTTTATTGGGGCTTCAGGCTCGCCAACATCAAGGTCTTTAGAGCCCTCTTCGTGATGTTGTTGTTTTTTATTTTTAAATAGAAATTTATTTTGTTTTGATGGATACTGCAGAGACGGAGCAAAGACGAATATATTTATTGTACTTGAACAAATCACAACGGGAAAACTTCGCGACTTTATTTTCCTGTTGTGATTCGTACTAGTACAATAAATTTATTTGTCTTTGCACGGGTTATGCAAAATCCATCAAAACAAAACAAATTTCCATCAAAGAAGTGTAAAAATCTCTTCAGATAAAAAATCTACTAGTCATTTTATTGCGTCAAATCGACTAAACGAATATCTTCTAAACACAATTTTGTTTTGGTCTTTTCTACTTGTCAAATTCGATAATTACGTAATTGAATTGATATAACATTAAAAACATAAGGGCACTAATTTAATTGTTGACATCAGCTTTCAATTAATGATAATTAATCTTCATCCTGTAATTTTTGCTTACGAGATAATCGCATTAACGCCCACCTTTAATTACAAGCGCTGCCTATAAATGAGTTGCTATAGATGCATTGTAATATGAACGAGAAAGCAATTTTAGCTGCAGTATAAATTGCGTTCTGGAAATTTTGATAATCCGCATTTTATGAAAAAATAAGACCCGTATTTCCCTAAAAATACATGTAATTATAGGTACGATATACCCAATATACCATCCCATCCCTTTGTTTTCGGTAGAGAAATTTAAAGTATTATTTATATAGAATTCTATAGCAAATTGTATTATAATGTATGAGAAATTACAAAAACAGGATCATTCCGGTATTGGGAATATATTGGTCGTTAAATAACCTATTTCTTTTGCATTTTTTCTCTTTGGGAGAGAATTACCTTTTTCATTTCAATTTTTCTTTTCCATATTTTTCCTCGCTAAATACATTTCCTTTCTAATTGCAGTACAGGTAGTATAGAAAGGATAAATACAGAATAGTAATACCAAATGAAAAATAAACCCATGGTGTTTAACATCTTTCGTAAATTAACGCGTAGAAAAAATCTAACACATTGACGTATGAACGTTGAACTTATAACTGTTTTATAACTGTGAAATATACCTTTTGTGTGCTTCATCACTACACCAGTTTTGTGCTAAAACTCCTTTTTCCTTCTGCCTAGTCTCGAATTGGTTTCCAGTTCTTGCAAGAACTTATGTAATGGAGGATTTCGAGGTCAGTTGGGGCGGCGTAGGGTTTACGGGGATAAGAAACGGTCCCGAGGGTACAGCTAGGCGTAGCACTTGCGACCAAGTGGGGGCATAAACCTTTGTCAAGAGAGTTAATACTTCCTCACGACCCGAATCGGGGTTTCCTCCCACAACGCAGCTTACTTTTATTTATTTTGCGATCTCGAAGCTCCACAATACGTAAGATTTTCGGTTCTATTTTCGGTAAATAAAAATTCGAATACATTCATTTGTGTAATTGCGGAAGCAAAACAAACTGCACTAGTAAACTTAAATATGTCAGGAAAACTACCGAAATTAAAGATATAAACTCTTATATTACTACACAGAGTGAAATTCATTAAAAAGTATTACCAAGTTATCTGAGAAAAACCGGGTCAAAACGAAATCTTGCTCTAAATTGTCTGACTTCACAGAAAACAATTTTCTCTTGAAAAATATTCATTTATTCTGTAAAAATCGATACCCTAAATGGAAAAAATAAAAATAATTTGTACCATAAATTTATGATTCTACTCTAACGACCAACCCACACTCTAATGTGAATAATTAGAGTATCTTATTATAAGAGTAGTTTATTTTTCACTTACACAGTTACATAGGCTTATGTGAAATTAAACAATATCAGTTTGTAGGACTGAAACCTGCAACATATTTCGGTATGTGTAAACGTAGGTTTCTGAGGCCTGAGACAATGGTTGACCGCGACAAACCGTGTCTCAGTAGGCAGAACTACCTACGTTGGGCTGCTGTGGTCTTCTTTACGACTCCGATCTGCCTTGTAATTTTAGTTTTGTAACAGGTTACATGCATTTATCACGTATCACGCTTATCTAACAAAGCCCGAGTCTGTAGTTTCTGAGGCCCCTGTATTCAAATCACACATAACTAAAAGAGCATGTCTAACGGTTCAGTACATTACAAAAATAAAATTCAAGTTGTTTTTAATAACGTTCACAGACATTATTTATTGTACTGTTATAAAAAATATGTGTAAATTCAAATTTACGTCATTTTTACCAATTTGAAGACCTCTAATACGATGAGGTCCGGAATGAACCACCCCTTTGCCCCAACCTAAGTATGCTATTTCACATAGTACGTAATTCACACAACTTGCTCAACATAGTACCACATTTTTGAGAATATTTCCTCACATGTACACTACCAAACTTTCTGTACCATTTTCCTATAACATTCTGCTAAAATAAATTTATAATGGTAAATATTTATTAGATCAGCTACAGCTGTGTGTCCTGAATTTTCCCCCAAATCTCGGTAAAATTACCGAACACTTCTTTCAATATATCAATCAGAATACAATTTTATCTAAAATACAATTAATGGAAAAATCCAATAAGAAGTCAATAAAGCATGTAGTTGGAATAGAAAAGTAATGTTATCGTATAATGGTTCAGTCCAATCGTTTGATGTTTTTAAAAGGGAAGTTTGAGAGAAAATGCTTCATGATTTTGGGGGACTTGATTACGAATCCCAACTTCCACTGTAGCCCCTGAGGACCTCCTTTCAGCGCTCGTCTTTTTCCGCAACATTGTCTCTCTTTTGTGGCGCCTCAAAGGAAGCGAACGGTCAACGTTCTAGCTGTAGACATGCATCCATGCATCTTCGCGTACACTTGTCCTCTTAAAAGCATTAAAACATAGGTGGTAATCATTCAAGAAACTAATTGCTCCCTTTTACTTCACGAGTTTAGTATATACTTAAACAAAGGTTTGTTTCATTAANAATTGCTCCCTTTTACTTCACGAGTTTAGTATATACTTAAACAAAGGTTTGTTTCATTAAATTTATATTCTTTTTTATAGTATTAATAGTTTTTTCTTCCAATTAGTAATTTTCTTGACATTTTATATGATGATGGATTCTCCCTGGGGTTTATTCTTTTATCTCTTATAAGTATACAGTTAAAATAAAACTTAATTGCATTAAATAAAAATATAAAACGATTGTAAAAAACTAATTTGAAATTTCTTATCTGAACTAATCTTAATGTAGACTATTAAATATTTTTCTTTACAAAAAAGCAATAAACCAATACATTATAATAAAGATTGAAAAGTATATTTTAGTGAGATGCAGAAGAAAATATAATTGTACCATATAATATGAGCTAACGTCAGTTTTATTTTATTATAAACTACATACACATTTGCTCTTGTTGAAGGTTCATTGTCTCCGACAGATATTTCGTTTCTAACAAACGCAGAAGAACATAACATTTCAAATGTTAATTTCTTATAATGCACTCACTTTCTCAAAGTCTCGTATCTTTAGTAAAAGTGAAAAGTTCAAATCCAGGATTGGCCAGAAATATTTCGAAGATATATCTGTCACTTCCAGCAATAACCAGGAAAATGTGGTTTTTCCTTTTTTGAGTTACGGCCGTTTAAAGTTGTTAAAATGTTTTTCTTTTATAACATTGGTATTTAACTTTGATATAATGTGCTACTGTAACACTTCGCAGCTAAGAAGAAAAACTATGCTTTTACATAAAGAAACTTAAAAAATTAATGATTCTTTACTGTGAAAAATGAACGAAAAAATAGTTGCCTTAACTCATCGAGTTTTATTATTTTACTAAAATTTTATCTAAATATTTTATTTTTGTACTCATGTATATGTAAATATATTGAATTTAAGAAAATTTGTCAATCACACATTTCACTTGCACATTTTATATTATAGACAATCAATATTTAAGTGTTGTAATAAGAAAATTTGTATTGGAGTTACCTGTTCATTCCCGTTAAAGATATACTTAACTAGTTATTGCTGTGTTTTTTAGAGTTTCTCTGATCGATTGGAGAAGATAAATTAAACAATTAAAAAAGGTACTACTACGAATGAAATTTAGCAAAAAAACGAGAATAAACATATTTAATATATTATCTCATTTTTGTCAAAAAGTACAGTAAGCTGGTTATTACTGGAATCCATAGGTATACTATGTTAAGTTTCTCTTTAACTGGAGGTTGTACTTTACATTTATAGTAAGCTACAAAATACATGAATGTTTTCGTGTAGGCGGAGGAAGACCTTTTCCCGTAAGAATCGTTGAGAAGATGTGGGAACGTGGGTGAGCAGATTCTTTCCATGAGAAAAGGCGGGTCCCTTTACATCGGCGACGACACCTTTTAAACGAGTGGGAGCCGAAAAGCACTGACGAGAGCTCAAAGGATGTGCGTTTGGCAAGGAAGACGATTTGGAGAAGCATGCCAACGACATGTGCCATGTTCTCAAAGAAGCACGCGGGGAGACGTAAGGAATGGATGGTTGGAAAAGAGATTTGGAATATTTATAAAAACCAGGGTTGCATCAGTATTTTACAAACTTCATTGCATCCGCGATTCGCTCCTCCACGTCATGTTATGACTTCGTAGGTTCATCCATAATGTAATATTGGTTCAGGTTCTTTTCGTATTTAACTAGGGAATCGTACGTGAGGTACGTGATGCTCCATTGTGCATAATCATACACTATTCGTAATTATTATGATGTCCTTCTTTCATTGCTTAATGCTAAATATGCAACCGAGTAAAAATTTCCTACAATTTACAGATGAGTGAAGGTTGTATCTGTTGTATTATCCAGGTTAATAAAATAGTCTTGCAAAATAAAACTAAAAGAACATATTATGTTTGTTACATGCAAATTTTTGTGCGATTTATTCACACAGTTTTAGCCGGAGTTATGTTAAAGGACATATAAAACAACGTTTACATTGTGGCATGCTCGAGTTCGGAGAAGCGCGGTGACTCTGTATTTACATACAACACAAACTTTGCCCTGAGGGTGAACCGTAATACCTACTATGGACTTTGGTTGATTTTGTGAGTTACAGTGCATTTTCGGTATTTGCGCTACACCGCGAACACACATGCGAGTGAAATGAATACATAACTTCTGGTTATACATAGACCAGAATGTATGTAGTCTGTTTACCACAAACAAGAACTCTACTGCCCTAAAGCCCCAATACAAAAACTACATAGACATATCATCGAGATTAAAGACACAAGCAAAAAAAAAAACAACAACAAAAACAAAACAATTGCTCTGCTCTGAAGACTAGACCTATGTACCCTCAAGGATATTGACGGTCTCAATTCGAATCCGAGGAAACAATTGCACCATCTCCCTCCATTTTTGAAATCGCGCAAACCACCTTTTAACACAAAAAATATGGATTTAAAACCCTAGGCGATGATAGATTAAGCGCGACAAAATACATAAGGATACATAAGTCTAGTCTTTGGAACAGACCATTTTTTGTGTTTTCTTCTGTACTTAACAGTTTTTCGCGATTTAAAAATGAAGCAATTCTGAATTAAGATTCAGTTTCAGTAAGTCAAATACATGTGTGCGTAAAATCAAATTTAATTTTTTGTACGTATTTGTGAAACAACGTACTAGAAAATAGACGGAGGAAAATAATGAAGATTATAAAGAATTTTCGTTGTGACGCTGACAGAAAATATATGTATTTCCTTTCTCGCAAATATATACTTTTAAAGGTGTGTCTAGAGAAACAAGAGTTTATAAAAATAAATACATTTTTGGTGTTTACATCTCGTAATATACAATACAGTTAATAAGGCACTGCTTTGCAATAATTGTCAGGTACAAACGTGTCTACTTTCTGCTGTAAAACCGGCGTTAAAGAATTTTTTGTCACACAGTTGAAATTTCAACGATTATAATCACACGTCGGAAGCGAATAAACATATGATGAAAAAATTACGAAACATACAGTATTAAACGATATATTTAATAAAAACACATATCAAATTAGCTGGAGAAGAGAGTGAGAAATAATGAGAATATTTAATTAGCAAGCGAGCGCTAATGTCTCGCAGGGAAGCAATGATAGCAGAGCTTCGTGAGAGTAAACAAACACTCGGACGAGGTCGCAACCGCTGTTACAAATTGGCAATGACTGCTTTCGTGTCAACATGCGGATGTCACGGCTAATTCTGTCACAGCGATAAAGCGAAGGAAAATAGGATGACGAGGAAGGACAGGTTGATAATAAAGGTAGTCACCATTACTCAATTTCCAGTTTAGTATGCGGATATGTATTCTCCTCCGCTTGTTAATACGAGCTTGTATTTAGCAAACATTAATATAGGATCTAGTTGTTGAAATAAAAATGCACAGTAGCAAATTGCAAATTGGTTTAAATAAGACGATATATTGAGCAAATAAATAGCAACTGCTATTAAATAGTTTATAAAACAGGATGAGAAAGAAGTTAAAATTGATCCAACACAACATATTATAAAAGAAAATAAGAGACAAGATACTGTTGAAAAATATTAGCAGAACTGACAACTTGTGTCGCTTAAAATAAATTAAATTTTAACAATAAATCTTGAGGGAAAATATGTACTAGTACCTCCAATTTTATACTGAGATTTATAAAGTTTAGCGCGCTTCATTTTGAAACTAAGAGAATGATTGCTGTTTAAATAAGATTTAAAAAAGGCACCCCACCTCTAAATGCAGAATTTGAATATTTGTTGGTGTAATTGTTACACGCGACGTTCAAATTATTAATATTTCTCTGTACATTTGATCCAAAAAATACTACCATCTTTTCTCATTTTGGATAAAGGTACATGTTCTCTAGAGACTCTTCTAACTTGAACTTTCCGTTCCACCTCACTCATGCTATGTAATTCTTAGAGCGTGAAAGGACATTTTTATTCCAACCCAACTCGTTCAATAAGAACACTGAAGGGAGAATATTAGTGCTTTTTGGGTTTTGGATAAAAAATACTATATGAACCATTGACACTAAACTTGGTTCGCATTTATTTATTTATCGTTTGGCGTACGACACTTGGATATAGATGATAGATTAGACATAAACTACACAAATACATTTAAACAGTTTACAATTAGTTTGGGATTACAACATTAATAATGATAAGAGCAAATTAACTGACATCAAAATTAACAAGAACAATGTAAACTGAACAATAAACACAATTCTTAAATATTAATGTCTTAGCCATCCAGTCAGGAAATTGCAGTATCCTTCGCTTCGTAAAAGTCCGATTTTGGCCCTGGGTAAGATCTGGTGTTGCACTCACTGACAATGTGGTCAATTGTTTGGCGAGGGGCTCTACAGTCACACTGAGGGCTTGAGATATTACCCCATTTGTAGAGGACGTCTGGCAGACTCCATGTGAGCGGATCCTGTTCAGAATTTTCCACTGTTGACAAGGGAGCTCGAAACCAGGGGGTTTCTGTGTACGGTCGATGGTCTCCCAATGTGACACTGAGTTATCCGCCTTCCAAGTTGTCTGCCACTGTTCACTAATGTTAAACACTCCATTTGGCACTAATTGCTCTGATAGGGCTAGTGGAGTTTTTCTAGATCTCAGTTACCTCAGTGATAAGTGGAACATGTCCTTATGTACAGGAAGTTCTGGGTTATTTAGGATTTTTTCTAGCTGGTGGACCAAGAAAGCTTTTCTGCGGAGGAGGGGAGGGGCGATGTTGCTAAGCACAAGTAAGCAGTCCAGGGGTGTACTCTTGATGCATCCACTGACAAGGCGCATCGTGTCGTTTAGCCTGGCATCTAGTTTGTCTACATGGCTGCTATTCAGTCATACAGACGAGCAATATTCAGCAGCAGAGTAAACGAATCCTAAGGCAGAACCTCGGAGTATGGAAGTATATGCTCCCCACTTGCTGCCGCATAATTGTGCAAGATGTTGTTGCGTGTGTTGACTTTGGCTGCTGTTGTTTGCAGGTGTTTATTGAAGGATAAGGTACGGTCTAATGTTATTCCAAGGTACTTAGGGAATTGGTTGTGGCGAGGTATCTGATTATTGAAATATACTTTTGGAGATTTTGTGGCTTTCTTATTATTTAAATGAAAACACGTTGTTTCCGTTTTGCTTGTGCTAACAGTGAGTCGCCAGTCAGAGTAGAAATTTCCGATATCCTTAAGTTCTTGGTATAGGAGGATGTCGGCATTCTTCATTCGCTTGGCTTGGACAGCTATGGCCAGATCATCAGCATAACCAAATTTCTGTCCTTTTATTTCCGGCATATCGGATATATTCAGATTGAAAAAGGCAGGTGCTAGCACTAATCCTTGAGGAAGGCCGTTGTTCAGTTTCTTAATTTTGCATATTTTGTTGCTCATTATTATCTGGAAGGTTCTGTCACATAGCATATTATTGACGAGGCACAACAATTTCTGGCACAGGATGATGTAGTGTAGTTTGTACAGTAGACCATCTTTCCATACTGTGTCATATATTGCTGTGAGGTCTATGAAAGCAACTGTTGTCTTGAGTCCTCGTTGGAAACCTGCTTCAATGTGACTAGTTACACTGAGTACGTGATCCTCGCAGCTTCTGTTGTGGCGAAAGCCAGCTTGTTACACTGGTAGATGTTCCTCCAGTGTTGGCTCTATCCGATTTAAAATGAGCCTCTCCAGCAACTTGTAGCTTGTGCTTAGGATATTGGACGATAACTTTCTGGCTTATCCCATGGTTTACCAGACTTCAGCAAGGATATTATCTTCCCTTTCTCGAATTCAGGTTGTACTTGGCCAGTCTGCACAATATGTGAAAAGAACTGTCTCAGCCATTCCCTGGTGCGCTGGCCGCGGTGTATCAAAAATTCCGGGAGAATACCATCAAAACCTTCCCGTTTTCATTTTACCAATGGCATTATTTAGTTCCTCTATTGAGAATGGACGGGAGACGTCGTTCGGAGCTTTTTCTGACTGGCGGAACAGTTAAGGTGACGCTTGATGAAGGTTGTGTGTTTCCTGACTAAAAGAGTTCTTGATAGTGAAACGATGCGTGAGGCAATCTGGTCACGGCTGATATCTGGCATTTTTCTCTCAGGTGTGCTGGCATCTCCAAGTTTCCTTAAGAGGTTCCATGCCTTCCTGCTTGATTTCGTGGTCTAAAGCCTCAAGGGTTTCTTCCCATTTCCTTCTATGAACTGAATCAAGTTTGTGTAGGAGATCGTCAACAATTTCGGCGTCTTTCTCCTGAAGGAATTCCTGATACATTCTTTCCGTTTCTTTATTCCATCCTCGGATGTATTCCTTGCGATAGCCCCGAGGGATATATCTTCTTGCGACTGCTCTCGTTATCTTTATAAATCTATTATAGTTACACCACCTTGCTGGAAACCACTGTAGAGTTTGATCAATGTCTTTTGTTCCCAGTTTGCTTTTTGCAGATTCCATCTGGGACGTGGGAATGAGCGAATAAGCGGGATACTCATTCCAATTTCAAGAATAATCGGGCGGTGTTGACTGTGGGGAAAGCTATCCTTTATTTCCTACGTATGGGGATAGGATGTGACTGGGAATTCCTGGTGACGATGCTCAGGTCAGGGTTTGTTTCCGTATTGTGCGTGGCAGATTTAAAGATGTTTTTATCTTTCGCAACAAAACTACGTGCAGATGTTTTTCTTCAACCCATTTGATAGCTTTTTTCCCGTTTTCATCCGTTATATGACATTTCCAGTCGACGTGATGACTATTAATATCTCCAGCGTAGATTGTGGGATGAGGATGAGTGTCTATGACATTCTGTGGTCAAGTTGATTGAAGGGGCTTCTATATGTTTACCACTGTCAGTTCCCCAATTCTTGCCACTACCTGTTGGAAATCTTCAGACGCAAGTGTGACCAGGGATGCATTTTCAATGTTACTCCTCACGTGGGTTGCAACTCCACAGTGGCGGTGATACACAGCTCTCAGGAGATCGTAGCCATGTATCCCGCCTCTGGCCTTCTGTTGCTCTTCGTTTTCGATGTGCGAGAGAGATGTGTGTTCTTATCTATCTCCACAAATTTATGTTTCCTTTCATAACCTTATCTTGTTCCAACGAGTGTAAAAATTCTTCTATATCTACTGAAGCAGAACTTTCTTCAATTGATCGTATATATATTGTTTCCAACGTTTCAAGAAATTTTTAATGAAATAAAATATTATTAACTCATAGGACGAACTGAAACCAGAGATATAAAAATCGATACCAAATGTAGAGAAATAAAGGAAATCTGGTAGTATCATCTTTTCAACATAGATTATGGTTTATCCATTCGTATTTCCGATCCGATTTTCACTCGACAGAAATTTACGTCTTTAAATGGCAAAAATAAATAAATAAATAAAATCACACAAACCACAGGAGCACAAACGACTAAATTTTCAAATTGGAGACGGCATACAGTCAAAGGTAGTTGAAGGATTTATATAATAAACAATTTGAATAGAGCTCATGAACACGACCAAACTATAGAGGGCCTTGTCTAAAATAATCCTTTTTGTCACACAATACGAGAAGCATATCTGAGAAAGTATGTGGAATAGTTTAGCACCACTAGTTTATGGAAGGAATTCGTTCAAGCGATTGAAATGTGGTTAACAAATATTTTCAGAACGGGATAAATTTTAATTTAGAGGCAAAAATGTCTTATTACGAGACAAAAAATGGATAATTTAATTTGATAATATTGCGAGGAAGCAATTTACTGGTTGCTAGCAAATAATATGTAGCATCCATATCTTTAAAAGTACTGATACATGATAATATAAATATTATTCTAAGCTTTAACATTTTTCTACTGACGTAGAAAAAACTCATTCGGATTAAATTTAGATCCATCAACGAAGCAAAATTAAACACATCATGCATAATAAAAATATAATATTGTGTTCATTTTATACCTCCGAAGAAAACAGATTAATGAAGGATAATGATTAAACCTATTCTTACATCAAATGTTTCTCATCGTGTTTTCAGTGGCTTACATATTACATTGTCGAAAAAAAAGAAAGGAAAATCGTACATTGTTTATTACTTGATGAATTCTTGTCAAGTTACTAGTTGTTTTGTAAATGAACATTTAAATTCTTCTGTCATTCTTGTTTCAGTACTTCGTAACGTACGCCGCCTTCTTTTGTATAAAGTAAATGTCATTACAGAAGCATAAAGTACAGAAATGAAAAATGGGACGTCTGCACATATGAATAGAAATTACCTTATTTATCGATCAAAAGCTATTGGAGATTATATCTTGAAATTTTGTGGGGATGTTATCACTTATAGTGTGTATAAAATAAGAAAAGATTTTTCAAAAATTGTTTTTAAAAGGGTAATTCGGGGCAAAATATTATTCAACCTCCCGAGATATTTAGTGAATCATTGAGATATCAACTTGATTTATTTTGTAAAACGTTGCTTAATTGACACATCTAAAAATGTGAATCGTTAAAAAACTAATATAAGGATTTTTCGATTTTTTTATTTTTAATGGAGGAAAAGGTAAGAAATATTTTCATATTTTTGTCGTTCGACAAAGCATATTATTTTCATTTTATGTCACGAAATAATTACAAAGAAGACTGCTTTTTGTATGCAAATATTAAATTGAATATCTTAAAAATAATTTGTGGAATTTTCGTTGCTTCACATTATGTTGGGTGAAATGAGATAACAATATTCAGTCGTTTTCCACATAGATAAAATCTTCACCACGGACTAAACTAATGAAGATGGACTTTAAAAAACAGTTCCAATATTGTTTCTGTATTGTAGAGACTCATTGAAAAAAGAATTTTCTAAATTCCAATTTTAATGGGGGGTTGTGAGTGAAATGTGTTTCTCCGAACTTTCCGAATATCTCATGAATTAGAAAATATATCTACACGGTTTTTCGATATAAACCTGCTATTGATGATTTTAACGAAGAGTATACTGTAACATAACAACAAAGGCTCCCGTGAGAAATCGGGTATTGTAAGCTATAAAATGTATAGTAATAAAAGATTTGAATTACTGATCTTTCCTCGAATGCTAATGAGCTACAATAATTAAAACGGAAAGATCACATGTGTTTAATTAATTGTAAAAATATTATGTCGACAAATATGAATTCAAACATTAACATTTTGGACCAGGGAACAGAAACATAGGTATTATTGTGGCCTGTCCTGTACTATCTGAGAAAGATTATGAACTAATTGATTAATCGTGTATTGGGGTTATTTTACAGAAATGATAAAATTAATGTCCAAAACGCCCTATCCTCTCAGCTTTAGATTTTAACCTTTTTGCTAGTACAACATACTGTACAAATAATTAGATCATTTAACATAATATTCAACGAGTATTATATAGATTATAATATATTTACGACTGTTTCCTCACTCCTTTGTCATTTCATGTTCCATTCCTTTGTCATTCTATTAAATTCACGCTTGTCAAGATGAAGATGGTCTTACAGGAGCGGTTGATGTGGTGGTAACTCTTTGAGTTCCTGCCGAAACCAATGTAATCTACTTCATTGCTCAATAACATCAGTTGTTTTGTGTACACACGTTGGTACTGTTGAGATCGGAAGTGTTTCTTCATGGATGTCATTCCTTTGTGGACAGCAAATGTCTCATGTTCATAAAATCACCCAGATGTGTAAAAATAGTAATAATACCTGGGGAGTCTTTTTTTTTTCTCTTCTCATTCAACGCTGTTTCTCGACTGTCTAGCCTCTACCAGAGTTAATTTTTTTTCTTTCATTAAGTCCTCTTCTTTCATTTTTTTCCTTTTCCTTTTGCTTAATTATATTTTGATATATTATTCTTCGTATCTTTATTACTTCCTCGTTTCTATCTTAGAAAATCTTGGCCGCATCAGATTATTGATACTGACCAAGAGGAGGTTTGGCTCATCTACTACCAATCATACATTCTATGCTCAACGTTGTCGATACTTTTTTCACATTCTCACTTATCATTCTCGCACATATTTCTCTTCTAATGACTCATCATATTCCCAAGGCCTGTTAAAGTTTGAAGCATCTCCATTGCCGGTGCAAATTACTTTTGTCTCTTTTGAAAAAATGTCACATCCGGTATAAATCTATATAAAACTCACTCACCTTCCATCGTATGTTCCACCCCTCTTCCAACTTTTGCATCAATAACCTTGTCCATCCTCTCTTTCCGTTGTGTAGATTTTGTCCATCAATATCCACTTCACCACCAATACGTACTGTCGTCTTAACCCATGCTTTATCTATATCCAAAGCAATTGGCAATTCTCCCAAAAAAGACTGTAGTATTTGTAAATGAGAAATGAAACGTGCAATTGAAGCTTATTTACATTTGCGACAGGAGGTAGGAGTTGGGTGGTAGGCTATTGTTAGTAGGTGGGGTGCTTAGTTGGGTTTAACAACAACATGGCCCACATGGAGGGGTTAGTTGGAGTAGATAGTAATATTTATAGTTATTGAAACAAGGAGGTGGTGAATAGAGGAAGGAGGGTTCGCTTTTCAGTAGTCACAGCTATATGAACTCTGGTATTAATGTGAAAAGCTACAAATTCCTTCTGGCCCCACAGGGAATTGAATCAGGGATAATTTGATGAGCTAGAACCTGAGCCAAGGAGAGACTCAATAATACTGAAAGTGAAATAAATTTGATTTTACTGCCTTCTAACACATCTCGTGGAAGTGCATCGTATCTTTCGCCGTAGCCCACAAAAATTGTCAGGTCGCATCCTGCCATCGATCGCAGCTGGCTTGTGACCAATGACCGCTCACCACAACAAGCACAATGCACTCTCCCATGCGAGGTTTGATACGGTGGCAAATCGAGACTTTTGGACCAGTAGGGTTCCAGGAAAATATATTTCACAATATTAACCTGTCCGGTAAAACAATTTATAACTTATTAGTTACCCGGCGTTGCTCGAGATTTTTCTTA
>NNCF01128882.1:59393-69540 GCA_002313205.1 Laupala kohalensis | reverse complement strand
ATTTCATTACAGTTCTTGTAAAATCTAAACTATTCGTCGAAATTTTACGATTTTCTATCTTTGATAAATGCACTAAACAAATAACTCATTAAATTTGATGGTAATCGATTTTTCCTTCTTAAATTACTCTTAAATTGAAGTATTTTAACACTTCTATTTTTATACCGTTTTATCGATAATTTAGGATAATTTTTGTAGATTTACATATTTTGTTGCGGACTTTTTTGGTAGAACTCTTTGAGGCAAACAATATTATTATTCATAGTTGAACCTATTTCTAATCATTTAGGCAGTGTAAGCAAATATAACTATCCTTATCTCCAATTTTATCGACAATTATTGTCAAAAAATTTCCGTCTTTTGTATCACACGTTTTAAAAATATAAGTTAGTCTATGTTCATACTGGACATCTAAATTGCGAAATTTCATCTCGACCGGTTCTGTGGTTTAGTGGTGATAAGATAGCAAACAGACAGACACAATTAGGCGTTTCGCATTTATATATTAATATGGATTAGTGTCCTTGGAATGGCCATTATTTTAATTATTTGTGAAAATGGAGGGTTCCGCGGCTGGAGTCAATATATTCTTGTCCCGGAATAAACACAGAACTATCAACGTTTCGATCTTCCTGTTGTGGCTGCAAATGTCAGCTGAGTACGACAGCAACTTAGGTCTGTCCGACTCTCACATTTTGGTGAAGAAGGCTCCTGCTGAAATATCGGTAATTTTGTCAACTAGCGCAGTTATTCCTGGAAAACTGAGAATATGATTATTTGAGGGGGAATTCTCTTTACTAAATGTGATTTATTTGGAACGTCTGTTCAATTAAAATCGGAAAGAGAAATCGATGAAATTATTAATTTCAAAGAACACTTCTTACGGGTTGCTGCAATTAAAATGCAAAGTGTGGGTAATAGTCTACTGATGAATTATAACTGTATGAAAACAATTTAAATTGATTGTTAATTAGTACATATGAATCTTCGTTCACATGCTGTGAAGCTTACTTGTGTGTGCATCAGAGTTCAAATACGTTACGTGATTAGAGGGGAGACATTGAGAAAATATCTTCTTTTTGAACAACAGCATAAGGAAAAATAAGAAATAGAAGAAAAGACTTAAAAAGTGTGAAAGAAAGAGGAGATAAAAGCATGAAAGCAAGTCTTTTTAATCTCCAATCTCGAACAGTGGCCGAACCACATTTCACTTCGTTACGTATGCTAATTAGGCGAAGGCGCAGGGGAGCTGAACACCTTCGCTGTGACACACGGTTTCATCACAGATGTATTCGAGGTTCCATAATTCTTTACCTTCGACGCACAATAGACACTTCTATTTCGGAAACATTCAACTCTTTGGTTATATCAGTTTTTGTTCAGAAATGTAGCAATCATCTGCAAATATAATATCTAGGCGGGCACAGATTAGGAGTTAATATATTAAACAAATATCATTCATGACATTACGATGCGTCATCACGTCATTAATATTAAAAACATTACAAATATACCAAAAAATATCGTAGTTTTTATATAGTGAATATCAAAATAGCAGAAGGAATTTGTTTATACTCAGTGTTAAAATTCAGAGCGAAAAACACAGGTTGTGAAGGGAATGAACAATAATCTTACCATTAGGTTTTTCAGGTGAAGATAATAAAGGTACAAAAGCCTCTTAAAGTTATTTTTTCAATAAAATTTAAATTATAATAATGTTTAATACAAAAAAATTCAAATCAAACTATTTAAGTGTCCAAAGATACAATATACTATTCTGGTATCTGGAGAACCTTGTCGGAAGAATTAGGAAAGAAGGAAAACCCAATTAAGGTTCACTTTTAAATTATCTCATTCATAGCGATAGCGGATTATTATCGGTGATAGGGTGGATTAGATTTTCTAACCACAGTAGAAGGGTGCTCAATGTAAGAAAAAAAATTTCTGAAAGACTTACGTTATTTTAAACAGAGCAAAGTTCGGCTATTAATATATTATGATTTGAAAGTAACATAATTTTGAAGACATTTTAATTAAAATTATGACATAGTACATGCAACACAACTCAATTTCTTTTAAACAAAGATAAATATATTTTTTCAACTTTCATTCCTCATAACATCACTAACATTTTACCTCGCGACGAGGCTAACCGCTATTTAAAAGATTATATGTGTTTGTCAATCTCCACTCATGGAATATTTCTACCCACAATCAAATATTACTCAAGGAGGTCACTTCAAACGAAAGCAGTATGTCACATGAATTGCTCTGAGGTATATGGGTTATTGCAAGTTGATTGACAATGGCAGACGGGGTTGGAGTATGAACGGGATAGCGCAGTTGGTAGCGTTCCAGTGCGCAAATCTGAGGGTCCCAGTTCCCATTTTCATTTAATATAACACTACAATTTAAAAAAAAAATTGAACTCACTTGAACACATCTTTGTGGCTTTTGTTTCTTATACATATCCTTAAAAGTCCATCATAAATATAAATTTTGAGAAAGAAATAATAAAGTGTTTAAATCTATCAAAACGTCATTTTCCCAGTGCCTAGAAAGTGACATCAAAATTAAGATTAAATATTTGACATTGTTTCTCGTTAAAATAAGCTTCATCAGCATCATATGATTGTATTTCATTGCTACAGTCCCCTCTGCCTTTCAGAATTTTCCCTTTCCAAATTATTTCTATTGTTGGGCGAGAAAAAAATAATAGTATAAAATTATATTAGTCTACACCAAATTTCAATACATCTTATAATGATACGTTATTATTAATATTTATATGTTTGATCGATACCAAGAAAATTAAAACTTAATAAATTTATAAATAAGCGACGGTGACGGTCAGTTAAGCAGACAGGTTCATTGACTTACAAACAATTCAACTATACACTCGCCATTTTTTTAATATAAACCAATAAAACACATTAATAAAGAAAAATAAAATTAAAAACACTAGAAACAGCGTTTTGGTAGCAACTTGTATCATTTTTAGGAGAAAATTGTAGAGATGTATTACATAGTATCTGAGTTATTGCTCAAGCAGAACTGAAGTAAGTCAGGGTACCAATGCATGTCAAATGGCTTCACCATATTGACCACAAATACGAATTCCTTTGAAATGATACTATATAATTGTGTATCGAGCAGAACTATTATCAAAGAGACATATCTGAAAACATACTTTTAACTTAAAAAATGACCCTTCTACATTACCTAAAACTTACTAGATAATTGTATTCTAACCCACACTCCATTCATCTAACATAATTGCGTAACGAGAAAATATGTCTGTCTATTTGCTACTTAATCACGACTAAACCACTGAACTGATCGTGTTGAAATTTGGCAATGATATAGTTACGATGTTCAAGATGAACATGGGCTAACATTTATTTTTAAAATGCATAAAAAAGATAGAAAATGATCTTGACCATAAATGTCGATGAAATACGGGAAAAAAGAAAGGTAGGTATATTCACTTATGTAGCTTAAACGATTAGAGATAGGTGACAAGTATGAATGACAATATTGTTCGCCTCAAAGAGTTTTACAAAAAAGTCCACGATTGATATGTCTATCTACAAACGTTTCCCTACATTAACGAAGAAACATTGAAACTAGTAGTGTTAAAATACTTCAATTTAAGAGAATATATAATTTAAGGAGGAAAAACTCAATCATTATCAAATTTAATAGTTTTTTAAATTACTTTTTTTAATTTATAAAAGCATCTTTAAATCGTAAAATATGGGCGAATGATTTAGATTTTAAAAGCGTTTTAATGAAATGCTTTTGGCTCCCGGCGAGTGGGTTCGTTGGCCTGACAAGTAAAAAGAATTCCGGGAAACGTCGGGTAATCATCTAGTATGTATATAAAAGTGAAATACCACTAACTGACTGACTGATTGATTAATCACGAAATCTCAGGAACTAAAAGCCTACAAACGTGAAATTTGGCAGGTACGTTACAATTTGGATGTCGACATTTGCTAAGGAAGGATTTTACGAAAATCCGCCCATAAATGGGTGAAATAGGGGTTGGAATGTTTTATGTATGTATCCACCATAACTCTGGAGAGTCTGGAGCAAATTCAATCAAACTTAATACACAGATGACTCACTATCTTACAATAAGCACTGTAGGGACAAGACATCCCTGTGACCCCTTGGAAGGGGGTGTGAAGAGGATGACGTAAAAATAATTAAATAATCCAATATTAGATCCTAAACCATAGTTTTCGCGATGGATGAGAATGCCACCGATGCTTTGTAAGTTCACAATCAATTTACTTTGGAGATATTATACCCTTGGGGTAGGAGGTGGGATTGAGAGGTAAAAATAATAAAAAGACCGTTATTGGAGTTGAATAAATCAATTTTTTGGACCTCTGAAGTGAAGTGACCCTCTGGATGACACATACGTTCACAATCACCTACTTTTGAGACAAGCATCCTCTTTTGTTGTGGATGTGATGGAGATGAAATGTAAAAGTAACCGATATTAGTGTTGAGATCGATTTTCAGGGCCGTTAAAATTAGTAGTGACATTCTCAAAGACGTTTAAGTCCTAAATAAGCCTAGGATCCCTAGGGAAGGGCGTAAAAATGATAAAAAATGATAATCAGTGACGAGTTCACAGTTATCAGTATTGGTGAGTTAATTGTAATCGTGTAGTCCTGTAATAGTGAAAGGCTATATTCAGCCCCCATGGGAAATAACCCATTCTAATCCCCTACCCAGGGGATGCTATGAGTGTCTTGATATGTAAGAACAAAGTTACAGTTACTTGTGTGAAGTTCGAAGATTTCGAGGTCGCTGAGATTATTAGTGACATTTTCGATGCTGCTTAAATCCACGATCAGTCCCACAAACCTAATCACCTCAGGGAAGGGTATGACGTTTAAAAATTATGAAAAATGATAGATATCAGTAGCGAGTTCACAGGTTTTGGCGTCGCTGAGATAAATTGTGTCACTCCTTATCCCGTTTGTCTCTATTATTCCCCCAAGGAGAAGAAGACATCCCTTGCCGCCCTAAAGGGAGAGTGGAAAGGAGACGACACGAAAAAATAATTGAAAAGGACTGATTGCAAAAGATCCATAGTTTTAGGGTTGCTGATATTTATAATTATTCTACTAGTGCCGTTAAGTAAGAGTTTCAGACTATTTTGGAGCAAGGCTCCCTGAACGCTGGGGTGGGAAGGATGAGGTGTAAAAATAATTTAAAGCTATCTATGTTGGAGACAAATCTGTTTTTACGGGTTTTCTGAGGTGAATAATCATACTCCCGATGACGTTCTGTAACCATTCAAACTAAATGAAGTGCACGACACCCCTACAGATGGGGATTGGGAAGAATATAACTCGAAAACTTACCGAAAATGACCAATATTAGCTTCAGTCATTTATTGTATTTGGGTAATCAGCTAGGATATAAATTTCATACTTATTGATTCTTGAATTAATTCTAAAATATCTCTCAGTGGGTGCTTAAAATAAGAAACACTTTCCTTAATGATATAAGAGAAAATGAGGGATTACACATCAATAGTAGCAAACCACTAACTTAAATGGATAATATTCTCAGTAGATACCAATTGGGATATGTGGAAGAATACGGTTGGAGACATATTACAGAAATCGCGCGAGAAAATCTGCGGATGCTTAGCTAGTTTTTTAATATTGTTCATTCATATTGATCTTGGATATGTTTCAGTTTCTCTTTTATAACTTTCATATTTTTGAGTTTATGTGATTTTACTTTTAAAGTTTTGTTTGTTCTATGACATTTTCACTCCACATTAACTTTCTGACACGTCACTTAACTTACTCTGACTCATTTCAGTACGACTGAAGCACAAGTTCGTATTATTCGTTTATTTAGTTATTTTATGTCTTACGGCGAGGTTCGGGTCATTTGGCCCGCTCTTCCACCTAACCATGACTTGGGGAAGGGATTTGGGAAGGAGAGATGTTGGGTTGCCAGGGAATGTAATGTAATACCTCTCCTCTATTTTCACCTGAATATGGTACATGTTTTTACCGAAAAGTTGTGAAATTTTAATGGGATACATGAATGATTTGTATGTTTTATTGGTTTATGTGTCAATAGTTTTGCAAGTCTGAAGTTGATTTGCTGTACAGTGAATAAACTAGTCTTCTTAACTAGTATAAGGGCAGAGGAGATAAAGAACAAGTGAGGGTGGGGTATCAAGTACTTCATAAAAGTATGAAAGTTATTAGGTGTTTTTGAGTTATTGTCAACTATGACAACCCAAATACCTTATGACTTGTTATACACTGATATGAAGAACTTAAATATATCGTTCGAGGTATGTCTGAAACTAAGCCGCCATAGAACAAAATAAGTCCTCAAACTATGATATGTTGACAAGGATCATCGGGAGGAGTTTTCACGGAAGAGACGACTTCGACATTTTAACAAGTTCGTTATCCCAAAGTTTTAACGAGCAGCCACGAAACACGACGCTTCAAGGTATTCGCTTCATCGTTCAAATTAAATTGTTGCAGTACACCATGATGACGTCTTCAGAGGAGCTTTTCTAGTTCTAGGCGCTGCTAATTTCGCTTCCTCTGAGATTGCTGTTCCATAAATCTATGCCTTTACTGCCAGCGCTGCATCTTTAATTACGGTGGCATACGAAAGAGACGAGATCGTTAATTACAATCGCTAGACAAACGCGAAAGACAAACATTGGTTAGAATATTCCAATTAATGAGTGGAAATATTTATAGCCCTTTATATTTCATCACGTAATATTCAGAGGCTATTATCACATCCATGATGCATATTTTTGTAGTGCTTCGTAAGTATGTTAAAGACAACTTATGTTGAAAATATTTAATAATATTTTAAGTTATTGATAAAAATATTTCTAGTTTTGAAACTGTCGGGGAGTTATTCATCATTGTGTGTGCTTGGTTGGTATTAATACTCAAATGTAGCAAGCGTGTTCGAGTATGAATTCTCCACAAAATATAATTAGATAAGAGAAGGTAAATCTAAATACACTATAAGAAATTATGTACACGTTGATTCAATTTAAAAGACATAGGTCATTTAATGTGCGCAGACTGAGAACGAGAAACGTACATAACAAGGTACATGAAATAATATACATGGTCATTCAATCATAGGTCTCCTATTGATGATTGAAACAGTTAAATGAGTTTAAAACGATTACTGATAGAACATAAATCAATGTAGATTACTCACATTCAGTACATACATAAAGTCCGTGGAAATCTGAGAAAGTCACTGAATAATAACACTTGTCTCGAATAATAATTCGGCGAGTAAATAGTTCAGACGCCGAGTTGAACTTAGCATTGATTCTGATCTCTAGCTGACACATTACCTATCATTCACTGTTCCGAGTTGAAATTTTGTGTATTGAGAAAACACAATAAATATATTGCAATCTCAAAAAGATTATAGTTTATTTTTCTTGGTTATATAATAGACATTGATAGTAGAACTACGGTCTGTACGTTAGCAGTACGATTCCGCAAAGTCGCGCTGTCAGCATGACTACGTCATAGGTGAATGGGGGCAATGGAGATCTTCTATGGCGAACTATATTCCTGTTCTGTGTCTCATCCTAGACGCATTTATGCCGTCTCGTCACGGCAGTCATGGGATATCGATCTACACGAAAAGAAATACCGCGGAACGTAACAGTAGTCGCTGAAAGACACGATACAGTTACATCACGTGTCAAATTGCAACACATGATGGTAAGCGTTCTTTCTTATTACACGATGTATAACTTGTTTCATTACTCGTACTAACGAAGCTCAGATGCAATACCACGAATTAATCTTCCCTTTTCACACACTGTAGATTATGATACTCCTAATTCCCTACATGCGCTGGAATTCTAATCATTTGGATGTACCGAAATATTGAAACGACAAGCAAATTTTACATTTGCATGCCATATTCGTGGTGAAGCAGTCGAAATGAACAGCAGGATAATTCTAATACTTTTCAAACAATGTGCCGCACTTAAAAATAAATAAATAAACAAACTTTGTTGTCAAAGAGCAGTTACAAACTGCTTATGACCACGTGGAAGACAATAGACAGAGTCCCTAAGGCAGAGGTGGATTTAACATAACACAAGGAAATACAATAAATGGATCACCCAACGGATAAGGATTTCTTCAAAAAACAAACGCCGTTTATATTATCTTTCAAAACGCTATAACCAACCACCCGAATTCCATAATTATTTTCGTAAATATAAGACTATTCTTCGAAAAGTAGTCTATGCAGCTAAAGTAATGGAAAACGACAGGCATATACTAAAATCGAACAACCGGATGAAAGCCATGTGGAATATTGTTAAAAATTACACGTCAACTTCTGAAAACCGCAAAGAAAATGTTTCTTTACTAAACGATGGCAAAAACGTAACAAATCCTCAGGACATCGCAAATTTTTTTAATTCTCATTTCTCAGAAGTTGGTAAAATAACGAACTCAATATATCCAAATCAATGTCCTCCAATTATATTCACCCACGTACCTAATTCTATGTTCACTTCCGAAACTAACGCCAGTGAAGTCATGGGAATCATCAGCTCCTTAAAAAACAAATTTTCACGAGGCATAGATGATATACCTGAGTTTATTGTTAAATCTTCGTCCCACGCTATATTAAATCCACTCGTAAATATTTTTAATAGTTCTTTATCGGAAGGGGTGTTTCCCAACATATTTAAGAGAGCTAAAGTGAAACCTTTACACAAGAAAGGAAACAAACTTAATATTGGAAATTACCGACCAATATCTCTACTACCCACTTTCTCAAAAAACCCTAGAAAAATTGTTCTATAAGCGTCTCCTAGATTTTTTATCAAAAAATAACATATTCTCTGACGATCAACACGGTTTTAGAAAATCCTTTTCCATATTTTCTTTCTTAAATGATGTTATCACATCTCTTGACCGTAGAGATAATCCTCAGGGTGTTTTTCTTAACTTATCCAGAGCATTGGATGTCATCGATCACAAAAATCTCCTTTCCAAATTGCATACTTTAGGCATTCGTGGACTTCCACATCAATGGCTAACTCCTTATTTACAAGATCAACAGGTAGAAATATCCTATACTAAAAATAATAATACTTCAGCTCTCTCTTTCAGAAACAAATTCACTTACTTAAGGAGTACCCCAAGGATCAATTCTCGGCCCTATACTCTTTTTATTGTATGTGAACGACATGTCATCATCCACATCAGATTGCAAAATGATTCTTTTTTCTGATGACACTAATTTACTATGTAAACATGCCAATGCTCAAAACGTTTTGTCTAACCTTTCGACTTGGTTCCATGCAAATTGTCTCATTGTAAACACTGACAAGACAGTGTCTATGTCATTTCACAATAGTAATACAAAATCTTTACCCCAGGTTTCTCTTTCTTTAAACGGAACACAATTAAAAACTGTTACGAATACAACATTCTTAGGTCTCCATATTCAAGACAACCTCAAATGGAATTGTCACGTTGACAATCTTAATTCCCAATTAAGAAAATTGTGCTACGCATTCCGAAACTTAGTTAACGCAGTTAGTCCACGTATTTCCCGTTGCAAATATTTTGGAAACGTTTACCCCCATATACGATACGGCATTACCTTCTGGGGTAATTCCGGTCAGAGCATTCAAATTTTCAGAATTCAGAAGAGGATAGTTCGGATAATTTGTAAATCTCACCCCCGAAACTCTTGTAAACCTTTATTCAAGGAATTAAATATCTTAACACTTCCCTGCATTTATATTTATGAAACGGTCGTGTTTGTTAAGACCGAATTACTGAAGCACCACCCTTGCTTTATACGAAACATTCTCGTTCACGAACACAATACGCGCAATAGGAATAATATTCATCGCCCTAGAGTGACAACCAGTCTTTGCCAAAAAGGACCTTATCATTCGGGAATCGTACTATATAATTCTTTGCACAAGAATATAAAAGACATTATGAAATTGAATATCTTCAAATCCGCGGTTGAAAACTACCTCCTGCACCAGTGCTTCTACAATGTAAAAGAATTTATTGATTTAAATAAAAGGAAAATTCGTCTTGTACTTTATCACGCCATTGCT
>NNCF01128882.1:43405-59179 GCA_002313205.1 Laupala kohalensis | reverse complement strand
GGATTTCTTATACAGGTTCTCTAGGCTTTGTCTAGGGGCGTGTTTATTGTAACAATAAATCGTGAATTTAGTGGTTTTTCAACTCTTATGATTTTTAAACACTATACTCAGAATAATCTATAGTTCGATAATAACTTGTACATGTAAATTTACAAACATATTTGCGTTATTTACAAACATATTGCCCTAATATATGTATTATAACTCGCAGCTATTTTTTTATATCATCTAGGAACTTTTGCTGAAATTTTTGAATCCGCCTCTGCCTTAGGGCCCTTAATCGTAATTGATGGGATGGTCCCTTGCTTGCTTCCGGTGAGTAAATTAGTTTATTGTCCTCCACGCGGTGATACGCAGTCTGTACTGTTTTTTAACAATAAATTTATTATTATCATCACACTCCTATCAACTAAACTAGTTCGGTACATGTTATAATACTAACATAATACAGACAATTTTGTATTTAATAAAACACATAAATATAATAACACAAGTACGTATTATGACATATCTTTAATTTCAAACTTCAATATTAAATTTTTCTTGGTACGTAATAATCCTCCAACATACAGCAAATCTAATTTAAAATTATTCTGCAAACAATTTTTCAAAATACTTGCTATAAATTCAGTAATTTACAGTTTAAGTGAATAATTTTTGACAAGTTTTCTGTATCAGTATGTAAATTTAATGTGTTATATGTTAACTTACTATGTAACATTTCTGACATTATACGTTTATAATAATTTGGCTCCCGATCTAAAATTGAAACATTTTCCCAATTAGTTTACATTATCTCGCTCACAGCAAGTTAAAACCGCAGTGGGAAATTATTCAAAAGCGACGGAGATATGTGTTCAAAGTGAACTTGATAAAACACTCCTGGAATGTAAAATAAATTTCTTGTAGTTTAATTATTTATCTCATTTACTGTACTAAATGCAGTTCTAAATTATTGTAACGCAACGATCTTCGTAATTTATTTTAAAAATTCGAAAACATTTTTCTCAGCGAGCAATTCTCTGTAGTATCCAAAAAGAATCTACCAACCTGAAAAGAATTTATAAGAAGCTAAAAACTAATTCCAAATTCACATTCTGCGTGGCATCTACTGCAGCCGGCGGAAAGCCGAGACAAATGATGCATGGCTTCTGTACGTGACTGGAAGCACTCGTTTAGAAACAAATCACGAACGCATCCGAACAAAAAAAAAGTGATCCCAAAATGCATAAAAACTTTATGTTTTCGTTATTGGTCATCTTAGGTATTACCATCCACAATATGAAATCACAATTAGTAGGAACAGTTAAGTGAAATGTTGTGTGAATTTATAATGTTAACATGAAATAAAAGTGATTGTATTTAACCAGAGTAATATTTGTTCGGATATGCAAAAATGCGATGGAATTATTTTCTTAAAAATTAATGTTATTTTTGTAATTACCACACGAAAATGCTAAATTGTTCAATATTTTAATAGTTTGAAACACAAATGATGGTTTTGACCAACAATTTAAAAACGAACTGTAAAAATACTACTATGATTACTCAACATCGTGCTATAACGACATACCAAGAATATCATTTGACAGTTTTACCTTGAAACGAGATTTTGTTTCTATACCAGCTCTTATATCCTCATATCACTTATCTGGGTCAAGTAAGTGTTTCCGCCACGTTCAAATAACAGAGTTTCCAAATTCAACGGCTTGGAAAGGTCAAGCTTCGGTGGTCTAATAATATGTTAATTTCGGAGGAAAGTGTTAGTTTAATAGCAATGTACTTTTTGCATCACTATCTTGACAATAAAGATCTTTTATAACCGTTATCACTTATCTTCCGTCATCTAATTTTCAGGCCTGACTTCTCTTCTCCTTTTCTCATTTGCCTCCCTTTCGACTATGAAAAAACACACGTCATTCATCCAAAACATCGCTGGTCTTTTAAATATCCGATTAATTGACACCCTTCAACTTCTAAAAAGTTCCTGGTGTGTCATTTAGCATGACGAAATAATCGAAAGGAGTCGATGATGAATATTCATATCATTTATAAATTTATAATATTGGAAACTTATGGATATTTTTATTTTGTGACTTGTAAAAAAAATTGACCCTCAAATCAATTTGTAGGAACACATTCCTACATATATAGCGAAACACATACCTCGATACGTATGATGAACTCCTTTCATGTAATTAACACACGAAAACGTTGCATGTAGCCACAAAGACCGAGCGCCATGTTGTTTACTGGTTGTCAGGACGATATCACTCTTTGCACAAGAGAGTCTCAACATACGACGCCAGAGAATCCTCCACATTGTAAACATTAGAAGATTCCATGCAACAAAGAGACGCCTCAATTGCGGTTCCATGCAACTAAGAGACGCCTAAATTCACTACCGAAATGCTTCGAAATCCTCGAGAAACTTCCGTAATACTCGAGAATATTCGAGAACTCAGCTCAATTTGTTAAGAAATTTCTAGAGAATCTCAATAGACGAACCTCGACATAGTGTTATGTCGCCCCTCACCGTCGACTGTTATTGTTTAGCTTATACCGGCAGCAACGATGGGAGCTGAGAATTCTTGTGGAGTTCACATCGCCATCCGATAACCTCTAACAAGAAGCCCAGCTCCGCAGAAATATTTCTATGTCCAAGATCCTGGATTATCGACACGCAGAAATGATACTAAGTTCAACTTGCGATTGGAGTATCAACACGCAGAAATATTCCTATGTCCCAGATCTGTGATAGAATTATTTCCAGTCTACAAGCGTCGAAGGATTTCAACTTCGAAGTATCAGACGTCCCCATCAAGTGAGAAGAAGGAATAACTCTTCATCCAGCGGATTTCAACTTCGAAGTACCACACGTCTGCGACGCCACCACACCGTCAGTCCAGGAACTAAGTCCGAGATACGAAGATACGACACGCCATTCTGTGAGAATGAAGATAACTTCGACCAGAGGCGCCGTCACGCACTTCGTCGACTAGCTACAACTGGATATCACCAGCGGTGCCATCTAGCGACAAAGAAGGAGACCTCTTTACCTTCGACAACCAACTTGCCTAAAGTCGTGAGTTAAACGAACGAGGCATAATTTCACACAGAGCTTTCAACGCCTGTCGTTCGTCGTCTGGTGTTATTTACTATTTACATTACGACGACTTGTTTACATAATAAAGCTTGTCCTATTCAAACCTCTGAATATTTATTTTGGAGAGGAAGACACCTTATCGCAAAGCAAGCCTCCGTGCTGAGCCTTGCGAAGCAATAAAAAACCTTCCCCGACGAATTCAATAGGAGCGCGGATTACTGCAGTAACCAAAAAGCATTGTACTCATATACTATTTGACGTGAATTGATTGACGGTGGATTAGAGCCCCAAGCGTCTATTTCCAGCATTGTTAAGCGTAGATTAATTTAAGACATTTTTTTTTTGCATTTTAAGTTTCGACAGGAAGCTACAAAATTTACTTTTCACCTTTCATTGCATTGAGGTTTTTTTTATTGTAGTACCTCTAAATGGGAAATGTAGCGCGCTATTGAAGCTTATCTACATGAAGCGATGAGAGATAGAATTTGGGAGGTAGACTATTGTTAGTAGGTGGGCTGGTTAGCTGGGTTTACCAACATCTTGGTCCACGTGGAGGGGTTAGTAGGAGTTGTTAGTAATAGTTCGAGTTATTGATACTAGGAGCGGTAGGAGGGGAATAGAAGAAGGAGGGTTTGCTTTTCAGAACTCACAACTATACGAACTGAGACATTAATGTGAAAAGCTACAATTCTTTATCTGACTCCATCGGAAATTTGAACCCGGGATGACTTCGTGATGTACAAGAACGCTAACACCTGAGCCAGCAGTGGAGCAGCGTTTTTTACGTATTTTATTAATTATTATTTCAATAGTAATTAATTATTTATTTCATAACTAGTATGTGATATAGCGAGTTTCAGGTCGAGAGGTCTGCTATTCCATCTAACCATATGGTTTAGGACAAGGAAATGGGAATGGGGGTGTAGAGTCACTGGATAATATAAAGTCTAGTGCAAAATTAGGGGTACAAGGGTTTATAAGTCAACAAACATGTCTCCAATTATGTGAATTATGTTTGTTAAAATTATATCAAATTATTAGTTGTCAATGTATTGTTCATAAGAAAAATATATTAATTTTCATTCTAGTTCTTTTTATACTTAGAGGATCAATCATAGTATCTTGTTTGAGCATTGATATATAACAAGATTTTAATTTTTTTGTTGTAGACGTCCAGCGTGTGCATATTTCTGGATGCGTACTCTACTGGCACATCGACAGTAAGTTTTCAATCATAGTTTCTTAAATTTTTTGAATTAATTATTTAGTAATAAAAATATTGTTAATAAAAAACATATATTAAAGAAATATTTCAGAAAGGAAATGTGGCTGTCCCGAAAAGTTCTTTAACATTACAGTAATCAGCATTTTTACCAGCACATAATTTGTGAAAAATTATTTTTATGCGGCTTGATAGTAAATGATAGTATTACAATAATATTTCAATAAATAGTTAAAAACCATACTGAATATCCTTAATAATAATGGAGTCTCGATGATTTCATCTCCTAGGATTGACTGCGAACCACTGGCGGGCGCTTCAATAACCACTCTTATTTTCGTTCCTTGCAATGGATGCACAAGAAATAAATTTTCCCATATTGTTTCTGTGAAAAATTGTCACACGCTTTAATATTATACTCGTATAAAGAAATACGAATAATTGCAGATTATCTTATTTGTAACATTTTACCTTGAAATTCGCTATTTATGGCATTCGTTACGTAAACTTTGATTGCGAACGTTGCATTACCATGACAGAATGGGAATCTAATGAACAAAAAATTATCAATTTATAGTAACAGAATCACAATTATCTGTATCAGTATATTAATTTATAATTATCAGTATATTGCTGAGTTATGTTATAATCAAGTCATTGTTTACGACCGAGCTACTTATAGAATTAGAGAGACAACTGTTAGTCGATCAGACTTTATTGGCTATTGATTATTGTCCACTATTGATTATTGGGGTAAATTTGCATATCGTCCAAAACCGGATTATATCCTCGGGATGTAAACTTTATTAATCCAAGAAATACATAAAGTGAGTTAATATTTTGTTGAAAAAACCCTGTAATTATTATATTTGTACTCTAAAAAATGGATGAATTCAACACAGAAATTCAATGCTGAATAAGATATACATTTTGTAGACACGTTGAGAAAAAGGAAAAACTGTTCATATTACCGTAAACAACAGATTAATAGGCGAGAAATGTATCCTTCAGCCTTGATGAGCTTCCCTTCAACTAAGTCAAAGAAATTTTTTTCCCGAAAATATTAAGTACACTTTTTTTCATAAAAATCTGTGGAAGGTAAAATGTTGAGATGAAAGGGACGTTGCGTATGACACGAAATGGTTCTTTTAGGTTGTTTGTGACATATTTGGCATTCGATAGGAATTTCAGAAAAGAGACGAAAGCATCGGGAGATGAGGATTCTATTCCTCTCGCCTTTCTTCCCCACATCGGATTCCAACAACTCACCTCCAACATTTTCTCTTCAACGACGTCCCAAGTACATTTGGCGCAAGTCCAGCGAGAAGGTATTTAGCTTCCCATCGTTGCCTTTCCCTTCAGCACAGAAGAAAGGATCTCTTCGAGTTTGCTGTATACGCAGAAAAATATCGCTGCGTTTCTGAAAACAAATTCGGTCCACATTAAAACAACGATGACATACATCAGGGGTTTAGACAAAGCATATTTATACACATACGAGCAACGGATTTTTATAATTAATTTCGGAAGCATTAATTAATGTATAAATTACAATTTAATTAAAGTAATAAATCTTAGTTTCAGTGAGGTTAAAATAGTACAAGGAGAATCTCGGTCTGGAAGTAAATATTACCATGAACACGGTACGGTTATTGCAGACTCCTATTGCGTTCAATACTGAAGAGAATGAACCAGTTCGATAAATTGCACTCCATGACAAAGAGAGTATTGTGGTAAACAATAAGAAGTGTTATTTCTCTATATAGAGTCTCCTCTTCATGGACACTTCGTAGTATGTAGTATAAATTAATAGAATGCTTCCAGACGGGGGGATCAACATTTTACAGATCCAGCCACAGCGCATTCATTCGAAAGAATCAATGAATACGAAAGGGAAGAAGAGAGTGTTATTTCTCGAATGAGAAATTATTAACGCCTGGTTTTATACAAAACCACAATTTTATCTAATATACTTTTCAATTGGAATGTTTCGCGATTAGGAAGGAATTCCCTCAAAACTCACAGGTGAAAATATAAATCAGAAAATTACTTTACAATAATAAATTTTGATATTTTAATAATATTTTATTTTACGAAATATTCAAAGCATTTAATTTTATGAATTCCGTCACATCAAACAATGATGAGACTTTCCAAATTTGTATTAAAATGAGACAAAATTTAAATTGGAGAAATATTTTAACCCTTAAAATTTTCTCCACTAAGTAGGTAATATTAACACTACTCAATTGTTGATTTTTGTCCAAGGAGTGTTTTCACAAAAGTGCTGTAAAGAAATGCTGGGGTTAATTGCAGTCCATAAAAAATTATGGGAATTCGTCTTCCTGAAAATCACGTCAACTAATAATTTAATGAGAGGTTCAGTTTAATGTTAACTAAGATCTCATACTACCACGTCCTCACTCTCGCTGTGGAAACTCTAAAGTATATTCGTCAGTTTCTCTTGCAATGCTTGTTCTCCTGTCTTTGAGTACACTCAAACTCTGGAGCATCAATTTCCGCTTCTATGACAAGAGACACTCCATTCTCCGAGAACATTCAAAGGTGGCCCAAGTAGAACACAGATTACCCAGTCACTCGCATATGCTGAGTACGGAAATTGATTTCGAAGAAAAGAGATTCAGTCTGTCTAATTTCCTATGATTCTACATTGCATTTCATCTTGTAGCAGAGTACTATTTACGGGTATTTGCGCACGTTATATTACATACAAACCAAACAATTTCTAAAGAATGAACACGGAAAGTAAACGGAAAACATTTCATTTACGCAATATAAGTACAAAAATAAATATTAATTCACATGTACGGCCTAGTTATTGTTTACTTCTAAGATATTTAACGCACAATAACATTGAAATCATGGTAGTTTACAATAAAAGAAAATTAGAAAAACGTTTATAAACCATTTATTATTTTCGAATAACGTTCGTGTAAAGAATCTAGAAGTGTATAAAATCTTTCCAAATTGAATAAACTTATAGATATAGAGGTAGGAATAAAGATTGATTAAAAAATTGGAATATAGAACAAAAACTTAAAAATCCTCGACAGAGTAGACTGTCCCTTTTTTAATTTCTGAAAATTATTTTATCATCTCATCATAAAGACAATGCATTTGGTAACAATACTTCATCAGTATTTTGAAAACGACAGAGAAAAGTGTTACAATTGTATAGAATGTAACACAAGTGAATGTTATCATGTGCTAACCATAAATAGAGCACTATTGAAAAACAAATCAAACTCAGTTGAGTTATTGTTATGTCGAGGTTCGATGTTGGTAGTATACACAGTATTGTATAAAGAATATATAGTCATACTATCCAGTTCTTGATTTATTAAGTCATAAGACCTATTTCGGTCGCGTGGCGGCCATCATCAGTGCTGTTATAAAAATAAATAAACAAATATATAGAAAAGCAATTTTGTGTTTGACGTATTAGATTTGACCAAAAATCATATAATATATAGAAACATGAATTACTATATATTATAAAATGTTTCGTGAAATCTAATATGTCAAACACAAAATTGCTTTTCTATATATTTATTTATTTTTGTAACAGCACTGATGATGGCCGCCACGCGGGCCAAAAGGCCTTATGTTCATCAAAATCTGGATAATATGACTATATATTCTCTATGCAATATCAATTGAGGAATGAGAATGGCAAAGGTTTCAAGTGACAAAAATAAGTTTCTCCTTGGTTACGCTGTGATTGCAATAAGTGCCTTCTGTTGATAATATAATTGCTATGACTGTCACAAGAGGACGTGGGTGTATTCATAATCGCTAGTGTGTCTAGAAAGATTGCGGTTGATGCATGTCCAGGTTTCAGCCTTTTTTCCATCAAGTTGGAGCGAATGCAAAATTCACATGAATTTCTTAATATATTTCAATATATTTGTGTCGAAATACTTTTTCATGGTTTTTTAAGTCAAACTTAATTCAACTGATTAATCTTTTTCGAAAGAGATTTTTCGTAAGCAGATTTTTATAACGAATCAATTTGACGAAAAAATGTCTGTCTCTCTTTTACTAGACTCACTTTGCATCGTCGCGAAGCTAACATGAATGAAGCAATGAATCAAACAGGAACATCGATATTATGATATATTTCTTTACTTTTTTCCAATAATTTGTGGTAACTCCAGGTAAAATGATGGTTATCTGGCGTGGCACAAACAATCTGTGGGGGACTATCCGTAACACTTGACATTCTGAATGGGTTTTTTTTTTTGAAATCTCATGAAGCATTCTAAAAACTCTCCATAATTAAATTAGTTAACACAGGTTTCGACAGAACTCCTCAAATTTGGATAAAATTTTATATTTTAAAGCACGATTAGTTTTAACATCAAACATGTAATTTATTTCTATATGTTTTTTCCTTTATCAATTATGATGTTTAATCAGTCTTTTTTCTCTCTCCCGTAAAAATATGTTCCTGACACTTAGAAAGATTTCCATTTACGTGTCCAATTTTTGTTTCAAAATTTTACGTCACATCCTATCTGCCTATCCTATTATGATACATATTTTTCTTTATTGTTTATTTTTGTTTATTTTGTAAAACAGTTGTTGTCAAGGTATTAGTTTATAATCTCCTGACGATGACATCATGAATAGACGAAACATATTTCAAATGGTAAAAATACATACTCAACACGTTTTAAGAAAGAAAATCGTAAGATAGATTAATGTACCAATTATCACGGTGAAACAAAATAAACTGAAAATTCGATTTTTCTCCCCATTTCAATCAGGTTCATTTCCTGCACCGTGTAATACGAGGAATATAAAATATCATACAGATGAGCTGAATTTTCCCCCTTCTTTCGGTCATGTTTCTTATCCGCCATCCCTTTCCTTTGAAACCATTGTGTTTATTTGGCTGTTTCCTTGTTAACTATCGGATCTCCAGGGACCGCAGGAATTGGATAGGATTCGAGACGCAGCTCGGTGAGTTTAGAAAGGGAATTTGATTTGCGAGATTGGGCTTCGTCCGAGGGAACCTTCAACAATTCCTTCGACGTAGACGGCGACTGCGGAGGTATTGCAATATCTCCCGCAGAGGAAGAGGAGACGAGAGGGATATCTTTCTTTCGAAGTCCTTGACGACTTCCGAGCACGGAATTGCTCGAGATAAGCTTCTGTTCAAATTTAATGGAAGCAAAGAACTGTGAAGCGTAGAAAAGTATGATGCGAGATATGACGCAGGTAATATAAGAAGGGTAGAAGGGCAAAGGGAAGAAAAGCGATTGATTGAATCGTGACGAACAACGTCAGCAGACACATGGGCTTTTTAACATCGCTTTTACCACCGTTAATTACGAAGTAAAAAAAATTGAAGTTTATTTAATCACACTGCCTCATTAATATTTTTAAAAAAAATTCAGAGCGTTCATCAGAGTTGGTAAGTTTCTGATAAAATAAAAAAAACTGACTGGAATAAAAAAGGGGAAGAAATGGAAGTAGTAGTTTTCTAAAAAAAATTTACCAAGTTGAAAATTAGTAAAATACAAAAAAATATGCTTTCTTGGAGATAATCTTACACAATAATACTTATATAAATGTGTGCCAAATTAATTATAATATTATATTTTAAGACCAGATCATACATCGGACTGGAGTTTATGATTGGGTACGTCTAGAATACAATTTTTTTTCGAAAATCGACGAAATTTGACAAAAGTAATCCATTTTATCTAAAGAAGCGTAATGCTATACATGTTTATTAACTAGTGGTAACTAGCATGGATCTTTTCTTTCTGTAGGATGAGACATATGTTTCATAACTTTATTTGAATAAACTACAGGTGCTTTTAATGTTCATCCACAGTTTATCCAATTCTCTAATAAAAAATGAATCGATAGGAATCTTTTTGAAGTAGTCAGAAATTGAAAAAACATCCCCCACCCATCTGATTGAAAAAACTGTAAGCTGTAAATAATTCCAATATTCATTTTTAAAGTAACTTGTTTGTTCAAACAATAATATTTTTAATAAAAATTTACCTATCTACGTCAGGTTTGAGACAGTTATACTTTACGTTTAATTATTTATAATACAGTTGATTTATAATTTTAGTGAATGGTTTTGTTTTATGTTGACTGCTTCAGTTTCTTCCCGTTTTTTTCTTCAGATTTTTCTATTTTCTTCTACTGTCCTGGAAGAAACGAGTTGTTTCTCGGACCGTATCCCAAACTTAGTGTTAATGGACTAATGGTTAATATATTGTAAGGTACTCAATATATAAACGAAACTAAATTATTAAAAATTAATTTGAAGGTGACTTCCAGTGTTCGAGATGAATTTCGTTACTGCAAGGCAAGTTATTTTGAGAGTCAATTTGAGTTATATTTGATGATATTGTAAATGTATTGTCGTAAATCATACATAGTTAGGGAATTAAATTTTCTGATTTTTTTTCTTTTGTGTGTGTGTGGAGAAAAATTGAAAATTTTCATCGATGGAATATTGATTAAGAATTTATCTTCTGATGACTTAAACTGTGTGGAAACTTTCTTAAAGAACTAGTACATAAAGCATTGAAGACATTTCCGAGATAATAATGGTGAAGCGAAAATAGTGGAACAGAAGAGTTTTTCGAGAGAAGTGAAAGTAAGAAAGTAGAGAACTTATTGTTTCAAACTATAATTTGAGTCAAGTAAGTCAAACAATTAAAATACTCTTTATAGATAAGTAAGCCTTATTGATTTAGAAAGAGAGATTCCAAAAGATCAGTAAGGTCATGATGCGGTTATTCTGGATGTGAAACAGGTGATTAAATGAAGAAGATTAAGTCCTTAGCACGAGAGAGATAAGATGATAAATCCTATGTAGTCATACCTCAACAAGTAACGTGAACGTAGGAAGAAATAATGTTAAAATTAAAATTATATAAATCCCAATGAGGCAAATGAGACAGTAATGTTGAAATCGCTAAAGAAATAATTCACTTGAAACAAGTTAATAGAAGGGAAAGAAACAATGAAATCTTTCAAATAATAGATTTGAACGACGCATTTAGTTCTACTGATACATTAAACCACACATGTGATACCTAAAAATGAAAATCTCGTCTTACTGTAAATAACTGAGAAAGCCCGTCAAGAAATTTATTCTCCGACGCGAGCTCCTTTGGCGGAGCTTCTCGAAGCTGTGTTCTGTGAGACGTGCTACGTTAGTACTTGTTATCGTGGTCGTTACTTGTGTTTGATCTTTGAGGGGTTCTTTTGAGAGGCGAAGACGACGTGGCAATGCTGTGATTGCCACCGAGCGGTTATTCATCTTCACTCCTCTCCTTCGGCAACTTGGTGACAACTCCCACCACGGAATCTAGACATTGATCTGTGAGGAGAGGCAGAAAGTGAAGAGAGATAAAACAGACGAAACGGAAAACAAATTATGATAGGTGGAGTTAAGATAAGAACTGAAGGAGAGTGAAGGGAGAAAGAGGAGATCGAGAGAAAGATAGGGATGGACGGGAGGGACAAAAACAAAGCGAAGAGGTAAAGAGCGGAAGAGGGGGGAAGTGTCACGGGAAAGAGAATCGCAACAGAAGAGACAAAAAGAGAGCGAGGAGTGAGAAATGGAAAGAGGTGAAATAAAAGAATCAAAAAATCAAAAATAAATGGAACGATAAAAAGAGAAGAGGGAGTCTGAAGAGAAAGGAGGAGTGGAGATAAAAAATGAGGGAGAGAACACACTTAGGACTGTATTTTATTCCATTGTATGTTTTTTCTAATCAATTACTTTTAACTCACAATCAATAAAAAATCCTTTACGTCACGAATTACATGCTTCTTGCGTCTATTGACATTTTAAGGATGTACCAGCTGTTTTAATTTTTGTTCTCATGAAAATAATTTTTATAATAAAGATGTTTCAATGGCAAGCATGTTCACCTAAAAACATATACTGAATTATTTGATATTTACTCCAAGGCATGAAAATTCAAAATAATCCAATGATATACAATAATGACTATGCGTTGCAGGGAAATAGGGCTCTATTTACTCCCCTATACCCTAGAAAATTTAGATTTTTTGAAGTTATTCTTTGTAAACGGACAAAGTAAATCACATAAATGGAGTACCGTACTTTAGAGCATTAAAGGATGTGGTGACGCTTTCCTGTCGGTTCATCTTTCGCCTTTTTCTAACAGAGAAAACAGCATTCAAAAATTACATCACGAAAAGATTTTACTTGATCCAAATAGGATGAATCTTGACTACTTGAGTCCTGACAAACGAAAGCTTTGATGCGTCAGGTAGGTAATAAACAATATTCTTAGAGTATTGTATGTTCATATGTGATACTTCATTATGCATTATCATATACTATCATACATTATCATATTTGATGCTCAATATGAGGCCGAGTAATACTTGTGTGCAACAAGCAGATGGGTGAAAGTATTTACCATGTTATTCAGGTCAATAAAGTAGAATTCAACAAAATAAAAGTCAAAGTTCATATTATCATAGATAATGTTAGTTATATTCAATTTTAGTATCATAAAATTTAAAGGGGCGTATTCTCCTGCTGGTGATAAAGACAGCCAAATAAAGTCAGGTAAAAAGCCAGTGGCTACTTTGCGGTCATTTGCTTTCATCTCAGCAAAATCTCTCTTCATTCAGTTTGTCACCATCACTATTCAATCCACTTTGTGGCGCTTTGTCCCACTCCGCGCAACTGCTCTGCACTCAACGGCTGCCCTACTTTAGGAAACTTCCCTTAGTGCACTTCTCAAACTTCTTACCTTCCACTTTCTACTTTAGAAGATTCACTTGTGTTATAAACTCTCTTACATACATTGAAAACGTCAAGAAATTTTAAATGAGGAGGATAACGATGCCCGGTGATGTCTTCTACATGTAATGAAATACTTGGTAAAATCAAAATCAAATCATATTCGTCCATTTTTAATAATCGGGTACTTAAATATATCATACAACATTAATTGGTCAAATTACAATGTTTATTGGGATATCCTTTACACGTTTTGATCCTTGGTTAGACTTCATCAACTCTCGCTATAACTAATGGTAACACAAAATGATTCCAACAAAGGGTCGAAACGTTTTCCAAAGAAAAATATCGCAAGAAATGTGGTGAATTGGCCAACTGAGGCAGAATGATCTATTCATTATTCTTGGTTAAGCATAGAAATTGGTTGGATAGCTTGTTTGTGGTGAGCCAAATTGTAAGTCCCTTAATATATAAACCCCTCCGAGTAACTGACTCACTGGCTTACCAATAGATCAGTTATAGAATAGTTTTACTAGTCATAGAAACATTAAATTTAGTATGGGGACAGCTATAGTATTGTAATGAATGACAATATTAAAAAAAAAAAATAGTTCTCGGAGAGTGAAGATTACGTCATATGATAACACACGATTATGATGCCTCGCGGTCTGGTGATGTGCATTGAGATTTCTTGAGTCGCAATCAACTTGCGATTTAGTTGACATACAGTCGTCAAAGCGTTCTGCAATTCATCGTATCAAAAAATTATTATTTCTAAAGCTAACAATTGCATTTATTTTTTGTGTTATTCCGTTTCCATTCCATAATACTGTATTAAATATAGAAGATTGTAAAATTTTATCCCATACATCACGTAAAATATACATTGTACCAAGTAATAAATCTATAATTGTAAAATAATTCTATGTTCACTTACGAAACTAACGCCAGTGAAGTCATGAGAATCATCAGCTCATTAAAAAACAAATTTTCAACAGGCAGAGATGATATACCCGAGTTTATTGTTAAATTTTCGTCCCACGCTATATTAAATCCACTCATAAATATTTTTAATAGTTCTTTATCGGAAGGGGTGTTTACTAACATATATAAGAGAGCTAAAGTTAAACCTTTACACAAGAAAGGAAACAAACTTAATATTGGAAATTACCGACCAATATCTCTACTACCCACTTTCTAAAAAATCCTAGAAAAAATGTTCTATAAGGGTCTTCTAGATTTGTTATCAAAAAATAACATTCTCTCTGATGATCAACACTGTTTTAGGAAATCCTTTTCCACTACAAGCGCCATGTTTTCTTTCTTAAAAGATGTTACCACATCTCTTGATCGTGGAGAAAATCCTCAGGGTATTTTTCTTGACTTATCCAAAGCATTCGATGTCATCGATCACGGAATTCTCCTTTCCAAATTGCAATCTTTAGGCACTCGTGGACTTCCACATCTATGGCTAACTTCTTATTTAAAAGATATATATCAACAGGTCGAGATATCCTATACTAAAAATAATAATACTTCAGCTCTCTCTTTCAGAAACAAAGTCACTTACTTGCGGAGTACCCCAAGGTTCAATTCTCGGTTCTATACTCTTTTTATTGAATGTGAGCTACATGTCATCATCCACATCAGATTGCAAAATGGTTCATTTTGCTGATGACACTAATCTACTATGTAAACACGCCAACGCTAAAAAGGTTTTGTCTAAACTTCCGACTTGGTTCCATGCAAATCGTCTCATTGTAAACACTGACAAGACAGTGTTTATGTCATTTCACAATAGTATCACAAATTCTTTACCACGGGTTTCTCTTCCTGTAAACAAAACAAAATTAAAAACTGTTACGAATACAAAATTCTTATGTCTCCATACTCAAGACTTCAAATGGAATTGTCAAGTTGACAGTCTTAATTCCCAATTAAGAAAATTGTGTTACGCATTCCGAAACTTAGTTAACGTGGTTAGTCCACGTATTTCCCGTTGCGAATATTTTGCAAACGTTTACCCCCCCCCATATACGTTACGGCATTACCTTCTGGGGTAATTCCGGTCAGAGCATTCAAACTTTCAGAATTCAGAAGAGGATAGTTCGGATAATTTGTAAATCTCATCCCCGAAACTCTTGTAAACCTTTATTCAAGGAATTAAATATCTTAACACTTCCATGCTTTATATTTATATTTATGAAATGGTCGTGTTTGTTAAGACCGAATTACTGGAGTGTCACCCACGCTTCATACGAAACATCTTCGTTCACGAACACAATACTCGCAATAGTAGTAATATTCATCGCCCTAGAGTGTCAACCAGTCTTTGCCAAAAAGGACCTTATCATTCGGGAATCGTTCTATATAATTCCCTGCCCAAGAATATAAATAATATTATGAAATTGAACCTCTTCAAATCCGCGGTTAAAAACTACCTCCTGCACCAGTGCTTCTACACTGTAAAAGAATTTATTGATTTTAATGAAAGAAAATCCGTTTTATCACGCTTTTGTTGTAGTACTTTTCAAATAACTTATAAAAAGTTCAAAAACTATTTTCTTGCATGGTTGTGTTGCCGTATGGCTCATATTAATTTAGTTTTATGTGTACTCAACTTTGGCACGGTTGTGTACATTAATTCTGTAGCCCCATCCTGAC
>NNCF01128882.1:3527-42447 GCA_002313205.1 Laupala kohalensis | reverse complement strand
TATATATATATATTGAACGGAAAGTGATAAAATATTTCATTAAATTAAGGAGATAGAATGTCTTGGCAAGGGCGCAGCCTCAGCCCCAGCGAATAAAGCGTGTCCTCGTTTGAGGTGAAAAATACTATCTAATGCTTCTGTGTATTTTAGTTCCAATACTTAGCCTCTAATGCTTCTACTACAGAGCGAGTAAAGTATAATGAACATGCTTAATAGAAATAACATGTTAAATGACAATTTTGATTGCTTCTATCATATCCGTACTACCTTTTTGAATCACTATTTTTAAATCAAAACGTTTTTCTGAGACACAGTCATATTTTCAACTTTCTCTAATAACAATATACATATTTCCATAAGTAAAATTGGTACAAGAACCACTACTATTAACGTCCATTGCGTAATCTAATTAAATAAATAATGAAAAAATTACGATATTCATTTCAATATTTAAAAATAAAAGGAATAATTTGATAACGAATGGGAAAGATAAAGATCATATGAATACTAACAACGTTGTAATGATCTCTTGATGGATGGGGAAAATACATTAATTTTCAACAAAGAAGATAATTATTACAAACGTTGTAGATCAGAAAAGATATTTATAAAATAATACACAAGGGAGTTTGAATTTACGCTCAGACACTGAAAAAGTACCTGGTTTATGCAATACAATATTATAACATGTTAGTGTTTCTGCTTTTTTGTAAACATATTTTGTGTTCATATTTCTATTTATATCATGTTCATTTGTCCTGTTATGTTTGTTGTTATAATTTGTTATTTCATGATCACTTGACGACGGCGTAAATCCACGTCGAAACGTAGTCAGGTTTTCACAAAAAATAAAAATATTTTTCGTCTATGGAAGGTCGTAAATTTTTAATTGCTACAAGAACTGTCAAATCTAATTTAGTAAGTAGTTTATAAAACTTATAAAATACTTAAAATATTTTAACTTTTACAAAATATCAGTATACATATCTTTTGTTCAAGTCTAATATTAAATATCAGTGGAGGACAAATGAGTGCCAATGTCATTGTATGACGCGACAGAAAAATGTTTAGTAGCGTTATGTTTGTAAGTCTTCTAATTATTGTTATTATACAATCATTTCAGGAGGCCAAGTAGAAAGAAGACATGATAACTAGTCTCAATACGTAATACAATCTTTTTATTATTTATATTGTTTCTATAATTATAAAGTATTGTTAATAATATTAAATTCTCATTAACTGCAGATTTATAACTTTTACTCAACCATATTTTCATCGTGTCCTAACACAAGGAAGTCTAAAACATACAGTGAAGGACATAATAGCCTATTCGCGACAGCCACTGCAATAAGATTACGTTAACATGTATCATCGCCAATAGCAAATCACTGCAACTTTTGTGAAAGAAAAAGATCGAGGAATTCTGGTCTGAAATAAAACTCTTTGAGAGAGGAAACGAAATTGGTTTGGAAAGAGAATAACCATACGTGAGTAGCCCTCCTTCACTGTCTTTTATCTTGATATCCGTCCAAAGAGGCTGTTTCCTTTTGGCGGAGTGAAAGGCGGTTCGCGTAGCTATTTATCGTCTGGAGCGAAAAGGAAGGAATTTGTCTTGAAAGAACGGGGTGCGAGGTCGGAGTGGGGGATGAAAACAAGTGGAATACGAGTGGGATACGAATGATTGAAATGACGGAGGCCACAGAAAGATGTGACGCTACTGGGACGCCAAGAGAAGAATGATGCTGAACTGCGGAAGCTTCTCACTGCACAGTGGCGTAAAGATATTATATCCAGATTTAAATGGATTTTTTGAGATGATTATACCTCCCAATAAGGACTCCCAAATTTTATTTACATCGATTTTTTCTACGTCATAGTAAGACTTTTTTCACATACAGGACAAACGTGAACTGGAAATGAGAAACTTTTGTGAACTATATTTGATTCCATAGAAACATGTATCATACCAAAATAACTACAACACAGCCAACGAGAAAAAAGATCAATATTTTCCAATATGTTAGTCCATACGTTAAGTTTTGAGAAAGTTATTTAACGCAAGGTAAAAGCCAGTACCATTTTTACAAAACTTAAAATTGTATATTAATTTAAATGATACACCAAAACAACAGCGGATCATTGAAATATCTCACCACTCAATATCAGATATGCTACGTTTGAGCTTTTTAGTGATTGTTGACAGAAAAATAATTAATTATTTTACTAGAGTAATAAAACCAGCAATGAATGAGTTCTACAGAATGATATTAGATAGAGAAGAACGAGAATGATACTTGTATTTCGATATTTACTAGTACGTTGTAATTTGTACCCTATTACTCATACTCATCTGAACAATTACAAAAATACAACTAATTCCGCCTCTAATAATTCTGCGTTCAACAAAAACAATTATTATTAAATGTTATATGGCTTATGACTACTAAACTGGGAGCGACACAATATTTAAAACCTTGAATATAGTCGTGAGGAGGAAAAGAACTAAGCAAATTTCATTTTATCCACCCACCTGAACCAATTGTCGTGAGGAGGAAGGGTGTGTTAGTTTACCCAAGCGTCGTGATGCGACGTGATGAATCATCTTATTCTGACCCGACGGCACTTGACAAAGGGGAAGTAGTTCTAGCCTTGTCTCNGGAAGGGTGTGTTAGTTTACCCAAGCGTCGTGATGCGACGTGATGAATCATCTTATTCTGACCCGACGGCACTTGACAAAGGGGAAGTTGTTCTAGCCTTGTCTCCTCACTAGGAAGGGTGTTTAGGCTGGGAAGCTAATCCCTACTTCTGATTGGCTTAGAGAAGGATGAGAGGGAGCAAATGAAATAGGGATTGTCTAGTCATATTTCAGTTGGTTGTTTTAGCAATTTAATTCTCTTAGCAACATGTTTCCTTCTGCCCTACTGTCAGCACCCCACAATATCTGCGTATTTAATATTGTGAATCATATGGATTCGAAAAGGGACACAGGTTCCCAGGAGGTCTTTGAACTAGAAATAAGATGATGAAATATTCTCGCAGATACTCTTCTTAATCACTCTACAAATAAAATAATTTCAATACTAGTTTTAGGTACATCTCCCACAACTATTGCATTGATAATAAAAATAATAATAATAAATGTATTGTCAAAAAGCAGTACAAACTCCGTATGACCACACGGGGGATATACTAATTAACTATCATTATGATTACTATTCTTATTTCATTTACTCCCTTTTTATTCTGTTTCCGTCTATCTATTCATTTTCCTTCCACTTCTATGTATTTCATTTTTCCTACTTCCTTCTTGGACATAGCTGACCAAGATATGTAATGTACTCAAATACACAGGGAAATTCAATACGTAATGCATTACCTACAGGTAGTTAATAAGTAATTTTACTATCGGTACACATATTAATATATTTTCGTACATTTATAAATTTCTACATTTTTCATTTTTCATTCTTTGTGAGTTGCAATACGTACATTTGTAATAATTACAACTAACGATGTTACCGGATAATTGATATTGTATTTTTTAAATAATATAGCTAATATTTCTGTATCAATGTATATTTTAATCCGAGCTCATTTCCGATTTTAATGTATATTTTAATCCGAGCTGATGTTTCACGTATTCTTTTTAAAAATAAATTCAAATTTCACTTTCTTACGGTTATGTTAGGATGATTTGTAGGTTAGAACAATGTATTTTCGGACCTAAACCGCCATTGTTATTAGATTTTTGGATGGATTACACTTAAACTCTTAAAGTGTGATAGCGAATGGTTCTTGGCTCTCTACGTAGTCGAGACATTACATAAAATACACGCGTATCTATTAAATAGTTGTATTTCTATCAAAGTGGTAACGTAGAAGAGCACATCTTTATACAAGTCTGATTACAATAAAGTGGTTTATTAATTATTTTGCGAAAATAATCTCTACAAAGCTAGACACATTAGATGCTCAATATATTACTGCAAACCTCAATCTCGTTTTCCTTAAATAACGTTCAGGTATGAAAAGATAATACACAGTTTCCAGAAATGTGGATCGTATATTTTCGTTTTCTGTGATCATCTCAATAATTTTTCTCCGAGCTGTTTTACTGTTCAATGAGTCACGTGACCAAAAGAATAAAATTTAGAACATCTTTTTGAAAAATCAACTCGGAGTTAATCTCATTCTTTTTTCCATTCAAACTTTATTTCTTCTTTAAGAAAGCTACTCCAGTGCATGAATCCATAATAATTTGATTCCTCTCAGTACTTTGAGAAGACAGCACTACATAAGGCAGAGACTTAAATGAATATCGTCGAATATACATTTAATATCAAAATTTTCTAAGTGCTATGTGAAAATTCAATAAAGGCAAATATTATATTACTGAAAATTTAAGAAAATTATGATATTTATACATGCTGAAATACACATCACATATCCATCAGAAATATATTAAATACAATAGATTCCTCAAATTAATTCTTTATGGCTGAATTTTAAATTTCATCTGCCTATGAGTGGATTTATTACAAAAACAAATTGTGAAATGAAATTCGTATGAAGTAATCTTTCACACGAACATATATAATAATTGAAAGGAAAAGATTATCCATTAAAAATTTATCTTGAAAAGTGTATTTAATCTCAACCATATATTGTGTAAGGGGATTATTTGTAGCGTGATAAACGTGAAGTGGGTTGGTAATACGTGTTCGAAAATGAGGGTGATTGTGATGTAGAAATTATTTAAAGAAATTTCTCTCTCTCTCATCAAAATAACCTGATGAACTACTTAGCCATAGCTATTAATTTACAGTAATAAATCTACCTCATGGTACAAATTATAGCCCACCGTTACATTACGTTCTATATACACGAAAAAACTATAAGTGAGGATCACACTGACAACACACGCGTGTACATGAAGTCATGTAGCAGCGTAAAAATTAAATATGTAGGTTTACTTTCGGATGGTACCTCGATATCAGAATAGGATTCTCACCCAGTTTATAACTTTCAGAAAATGAAAATTGATAAAACAGAAAGTAAATTGCAAAAAATTACTTTCGACAAAACGCTTAAACTAGGTTGTAGTAAACGCCTAATATATTATAGAAAAACGTGAGGTTTTATAATGTATTTTATTGACTAATGCTTTAATACTCATTGTGATGCAATACAAGTAAAATTAAAATAAACTTTTAGACACATAAAACCGATGTGAAGTGAAAATATACCTTAAATGAATTAAATGCCCTTAAATGAAACGGGGGAAATATTTTTGTCGTTTACCACGAAAAGATATATTTTATTTTCAACATCCAAATTCTTATACTATATTTTGAAGAAATAATTCAATTTTGGTGTCTCTAATTTTGGAGTAACATTTATAAATTATTTAATATTACCATCAAATAACTCAGCAAAATATTCTTCCTGGATGAATGATTTATATGCTATTTTCGGTGCCTTTTAATGTCTAAAAACCGAAAAGAGTTAATATGTATCTAACACAAAATATTTGAATTTAAAACTTAAATATTAAAGCGATATTTGATGAGCGAAGTGACTTAAAATATAATTCACTGTTCCATCGTCTACATCTTGATGTGAAAACAGAGTTTACCAATCATCTGCTGCTTAAAAATAAGTGGGGAGATAGAAGGGTGGACCCCATGGCGACGACGACAACACCGGTCGAGAGAGGCGAACACGAATAAAAATGCAGTAAAGAGAGATTCCTTGCGCTACCTCGCTACACATTTTCCCCTTAAAGACAAAAATTGTAAAGAGAAGACGTAAAGTATCACGAAGACGATAAAACCTGAGGTCGCTCTGCACTCTTTGTTGAAATGTATTTACCCTCTTCTCCCTTCCAAACCTGAACGCACTGAAGCAGCGTCTGATGTAAGCAAAGCGTCTACGGCGAGAAATCGAAAAGTAAATTGAGCGAAGAAATTTCGTCGCGGAGGAACGTGGCTCTGTGCTTTTTAAAGCGGAAGGTGGCAAGACTGCTTCCGCAGAATGGTTTTCGGCAACGTAGCAAACGCCGCCGCAACATAAAAGTAGACGAGGCAGATGGCGCAGTAATCGCAAGCAAAACATCAGGGTGGTAAAGAGGAAAATGTTTTTTGAACTACACTACATCGAGTCATCAGAAATCAGGTTGAACTCAAATTTATGAGATCGGATCGATTGTTCTTAAATTGACGTCATTTGGCATTCTTCTGAAATAACCTTTCATTAAAAAATTTAATTCACAACTTCCGAGTACCTACTCGTAGAGGAGTGTGTGCATAGTCAACAGCCGGGTGAAAATTGCGACGGACCGACGATGCAAACACTCCCCTACGAGTAGGTACTTGGAAATTGTGAGTTAAAATTGGTATCCGACGCGTAGGTGCGTGGAAACCGGATTTAATTGCTACCAGCATTGGAGCCGCCTGTGGTCACCTATGACCTGAATGGGGATGTGACCCAGGTTCACCGGAACAGGTACGGTGGATGTTGCATACGGACTTGGGAGTCGAGGCGGGTGGTGCAGAAAGAGCAGGAAGTCCCGGGTTCTAGCCCCGGTCCGTCGCAATTTTCACCTGCCTGTTGACGATCCTTTCATTAACAACTTTGTCTTTAACGGCACGCAAAACATCGGACGTATCATCCTTCATTCACAGCACAAGACTCAGTTAGAAACGCATTAACGAAGAGTGTCCTTCTGTTTAACACCTTCGAAAACCTCGTCTAGGTCAATAAGCTGTTTCCCCCTCCCGATTCAATAATTCTAATAAATGTAACAAGAGGGAAAACAGAGAAAAACTGGGTGTGACTAAAACAACGAGCTCAACCGTGCGAAGATAGTTGACGGATAAATTATAATAAATAACACTAAAACTTTTTTAGGAATAAGATCTGCACAGAGTTTTCGATAATGTACGAGTATTAGCAAACTTTTTTCAAAGAAATGAAGAATGTTAATGAGAGACTTCTTGTCGTTTGCGTGGCACAGAGGCGCTTCAGCTGTTTCATGTCCACGTTCTTTGATATCTACGACACGAAGGTAATTAGAGGGGAGATTCGACGTGGTGGCTGAGGAAAGTAGTGCTCAAGTCAGCACAAATTGCACATGCAACAACATTTTTGATTTTCTGGGATGATACATTCTGACTTTTGATTTACGTAGCATCCTGTCGCGTGAGGCTAAATAAAGGTTACGAGCTTTCGAATTGACTGATTACAAGGGGTAAGCAACGAAATGGTCTAAAGAAGAAGTACGTCTCTTCGTACCTCAAAGAATCAGGAAAAAAGAAACCTACGAATTATAATACTTTGAGAAATTAATTACTGAGTGAAGGTTTCCTGGAGTATCAGTGAACTCTTGTACACGTATTTAAGAAATATTTAAATTCGTCNTTACAAGGGGTAAGCAACGAAATGGTCTAAAGAAGAAGTACGTCTCTTCGTACCTCAAAGAATCAGGGGAAAAAACCCTACGAATTATAATACTTTGAGAAATTAATTACTGAGTGAAGGTTTCCTGGAGTATCAGTGAACTCTTGTACACGTATTTCAGAAATATTTAAATTCGTCAAATACATTTTTATTACAAGTTTCATACTATCAAATTTCTAAAACAATGTACAAATTCATTAAGTAGTATATTTGTACTTATCTAAGAAAAATTTTTACTTTCTTTTGTATACAAAAATACAATTGTCTAGTTTAAAAGAGAGTTTTTGAGAAGAGGTTGGCTAGCGTGTTACTGGCGTTAGCTGCGATCGAGAATGAGCTCTCTCTATTTTTCGGTTAAATCTTTCTAATTATTTTATTTTTTTGAGTTTTTGTGTTTCAGTAGTTGTATATAGATCCTTTCATTGGAGTGTAAAATTCTTTGTTCGGTATGAGCGTTAAATGAAAACAAAAAAAAACACAAAACATTTCCTAAGGTTTTCAAGCCTAACGGACCGAATATAATTTATTTTTGTTTTCATTCAAGTGCTTCATTCAAAGGTGTGATAAAGTTTATGTAAGTACAAACGGAATCATAAATTTAACTTCTTGGTGCATTTATATTAATTATTTTGGTGCATTTAGATTTTCTGGTGCATATACTATTGCATTATTATTAACTTATAAATAATCTATTTTGCGCGGCTCAAGTTTCGTCACCGTAACTAGGATTATTTCAATACTTTATCATTTGTTTTCTTCTTTTTGTAGTAATTCATTACACTTTAAGATAATACTGCATTAGTTATTGTCGAAATAATTTCTCTGCAGTTGTCGTCCTAAAATATTATTTCTGTCACTTTAGTTGTCGATTTGTTTATTTACTTATTTAACATCTCATTTGCTATTTCCGTAATAATAAATTTATTATTACACTAATATGTCAGTGTTAGTTGTCAGTTCTCGTGTACTCATTTACTTTTGTCGTTAAGTTACTAACCAACTCACAACAATGGACACAACTGGACACCTACACTAAGAAATTCGCAACACGGATACAGTAAACCTCATAGGTGGGCAGAACGATATTAACTTGGTTGGGTCATTTCAACGCGTCGGAACATCTACAAAAACTAAAACACGGTCTCTCAGCATACACAGTACTCTCTAGCCTCGTTCCACGCTTCAACGTTCCACGAATAAACCACAAAGTGAACCTGGCAAACATATCCCTAAAACGTCACCTGGCAGTCACAAAAATCACTTTTTTAAAATTTGCAAACACATCTGTCTGCCAAGGACTTTACCCAGCACGGTTTACGCCTGAGACCGTATGGGAAACATTACTTCGGTTTTCTCCTAGGAGAAAACTGAGCTTCACATTTGACATCGCATTTTCCTCCTGCTCCTTCACCCATTCCTACACCTCTTCAACCTCCCTCTACACCTCCCCCTTCTCCTTCTCCCTCTGGTCCTTCATTATCACCCCCTCCACTTCCCATCTCCAGATCCATTTCTTCTCATATCCCTTGTCTTCTTCCTTCCTCATCTCACTCGCTTTCATCTATTCCTACACCCACATATCCTTCCGCCCCATACTCAGTTCAAACTTGCGCTCATGAGTACTATGTGACAATCGCGTTCGGGTACAGCGTGCAGGCTTGATCCGGAACTAAAAGCTAATTCATTTTCCCCTCCACAATCTAACTTCGATTCCATTTCTGGAGAATCACAAACTCTCCGAAAATAAAATAATTATATTTCATCATAATGTCCGATCCCTTTCCAACAAATCGACATACATCTAAATTCTTGTACACGAAAATCCATTTTATTTGCAATGTCTCACAGAACATTGGCTTTCAACTAGCAAAATCAATGATACTTATATTTCTAATTAATATCAAAAAAATCTATCGTTATAAGTGGTGATTTCAACATAGATTTCCTGAGTGCTTTCGATTACGCAAATCCACTTATAAATTGATTCAAGAATTTTATTGACACCTTCAACCCTGTAACTACGATAAACGACCCCACTCGCCTTTCCAGTTCATCTCAAACATTGCTAGGTCAGATTATTCTCAACAATGAAATTCCGTGTTTATCTGAACTATTCTGTGCCGGAAATAGCGATCACCTTGCGCAAGTGTTGACCATTAAAGATAAACTGCAACTACGTAAAATCGTTTACACGTATTTTAGACACTTTAATAACACAAATTTAGACATATTTCCAAATTATTTGCGTGAGGAAACTTGGAAAGATGTTTACAATTGCCAAAACACCGACGACAAATTCAATGTATTTATTTCTACATTCCTAAAACATTACAAGTGTAGCTTTCCCATAAAACGCAAATTAATTAACACAAAAAATACAATATTTTGATCACACCAGGAATTAAAATTTCCTACAAAAGAAACGCCGTTTACATTATCTTTCAAAACTCTATATGCAACCACCCGAATTCCATGATTATTTCCGTCATATAAGACTATTCCCCGAAATGTAGTCTATGCAGCATAAGTTATGGAAAATGACTGGCAGATACTAAAATCGAACAACAGGGCCAAAACCATGTGGAGGACTATTAAAAATTACACATCACCTGAAAATCGCGAAAACAACATTTCCCTACTAAATGATGGTAAAATCATACCAAATCCACATGACCGCAAATTTAATTCGTATTTCTCAGAAGTGTATAAAATAACTAATTCAATATCTAAAAAACAATGTACAAAGAATATGTCCACCCACGTGCCCCATTCCTTGTTCACTTCCGAAACAAACGTCAGTGATCATGAAAATCATCAGTTAATTAAAAAACAAATTTTCAAAAGACATAGATAATATATCCGATTTTATTGTTAAATTTTCGTCGTACGTTATATTAAAGCCACTCATAAATATTTTTAATAGTTTTTTATCGGAAGGGGTGTTTCCTAACGTATTTAAGAGAGCTAAATTGAAATCTTTATTCAAGAAAGGAAACAAACACAATGTTGATAATTATCGATCAATTTCTCTACTACTTACTTCCTCAAAAATCCTAGAAAAATTGTTGTATAAGCGTCTTCTAGATTTTCTATCGAAAAATAACATTCTCTCTGGCGATCAACATGGATTTCGGAAATCCTTTTCCACCACTAGCGCCATATTTTTGTTATTAAATGATGTTACCACTTCTCTTGATCATGGAGAGATTCATCAGGATGCTTTTTTGATTTATCTAAAACATTCGATATCATTGATCACGAAATTCTCCTTTCAAAATTACAATCTTTTGGGATTTGTGGACTTGCGCATGAGTGGCTGACTTCCTATTTAAAAGATAGATACCAACAGGTCGAAATATCATATAATAAAAAAAAGAAAGTACTTCAGCATTGCCTTCAGAAAGAAAGGCACTAAGTCGCAGAGTTCCTCAAGGTCCAATTCTCGCCCTATTACTCTTTCTGTTGTATGTGAGCGACATGTCGTCTTCCACATGAGATTACAAAATAGTTCTTTCTGCCGATGACACTAATTTACTATGTAAACACGCCAATGCTCAAAAAGTTTTGTTTAACCTCAAAGCTTGGTTTCATGCAAATCGCCTCATTGTAAACAATGACAAAACAATGTCTATGTCATTTCACAATAGTACCACAATAGTACCATCTTTACCCCAGGATTATCTTTATTTAAACGGAACACAATTAAAACTGTTACGAATACAAAATTCTAAAGTCTTCATACACAAGACTATCTCAAATGGAATTGTCACGTTGACAATCTTAATTCCAAATTAAGTAAATTGTGTTACGCATTATGAATCTTAGTTAATACTGTTAGTCCACATATTTCCCGTTGCATATGTTTTGCAAATGTTTACTCCCATTTATAACACGGCGTCATCTTCTAGGACAATTCCGGTCAGAGCGTCCAAACTTTCAGAATTCAAAAGAGGGTTGTTCGGATAATTTGTAAATCTCACCCCCGAATCTCTTGTAAACATTTATTCAAGGAATTAAATATTTTAACACTTTCCTGCATTTATATTTCTTAAACTGTCATGTTTGTTAAACCGAATTACTGATGAACCACCCTTTTTGCATACCAAACTGTTTTGTTCACGAACACAATTCTCGCAATAGCAATACTATTCATTGTCTGAGTGTCAACTACGCTTTGTCAAGAAGGGCCGTATCATTCGGTAATCGTTCTGTATAATACTCTGCCCAAAAATATAAAATATATTATTAAATTGAATGTCTTCAAATCTGCGGTTAAAAGCTACCTTCTGCACCAGCACTTCTACACTGTAAAGTAATTTATTGATTTTAATAAAAATTAAAGCCATGTTGTACTTTAGCACGCCATTGTTTTAGTACTTTCAAAATATCTGACAAGAATTTCAAGACTATTTTCCTGGTCGCTAGTATTATGTCTTATTATTTATATAAATTTGGTTGTATATGTATTCAACCTTGGCACGGTTGTGTACATTAATTATGCAGCCCTATCCTGTCCTGGGTTTTTCTCCGATTTTCTTTCGGGTAGAAATGGATTTTTTTATAAAGACTCACTATGCTCTTTCGTAGAGACGGCATCAATTGATATAATTATTAGCAAATTTAGTGTTTTTTAATCGTTACCAATTATCAACAATGCTCCTCGAATGATTTATAACTTGATCATAATACGTTCTTGTGAAATAACTTTTCTATGTTTCATTAAATACAATATTTGTTAATACTATAACACGTGTCGAACAATTTTTATCGTTAGGATTATGTTGAAATGTTAAATCCTCCTGTGCCATAGGGTCCTTGATCGGAATTGATGGGATGGTCCCTTGCTTGCTTCCGGAGAGTAAATTAGTTTATTGTCCTCCACTTGGTCGTACGCAGTTTGTAACTGTCTTTTTGACAATAAAATTTAAAGAAAACCATGCTTGAATGACATATGCGTGACTGACACCATGTGTGACTGACACCATGCGTGACTGAATGATATAAATAGCTCAGAAATTCGTCTTCACATGCAAAAATAATGTTATGACTAAACATAGCTTACGTTTACGTTTCTCGTATTATTAGTGAAAGTCTCTATTGTCTCATTATCTTGCATTTAACACGGCGAAACAAGCATGTTTACTTGACCCCTATTTATATATTTTATTTAATGTAACATATTTAACTAAGGGTGGTTATTATGGTAATCTAATTAACTAATAGACTTACCTAGTCCACACGGCAACTCGACTGTATGCACTCCATTTAATATTTGATGTAAGTTATTAAAATGCCGGGTTTCGACCCATTTTATTATCATAAAATACACATAATTTCTTATTCAAAGAAAACGCAACTTCGATAAAATTGGTTTAATTATTCAACACATGAAATACATTTACATTATGCCTATGCTACTCATGCACACACTTCCCCAACATATTCCCTAAAAAATCACACATGTAGCAACCATAACAATTGGTTTTACTTTTCATCCAATTACTAATAGTGCTCGTTAATTATTAACTTCTAGCCTAGATTTAATTTAAAAATGAATACACAAAATTGTAAAACATTAGCAATAACTGATTGTCCTTGATGATTATGGTTAATTATACATTGATGAGCACCACAAGAGTCTTTGGCATCGTTGCACACGCATAACTCAGTTCACTGCCACTTGACTCTACAGCAGATACACTGAGCGCAGTCAGGCATGCTAATTACCTTACAGTTTGTAATTGAAGTTGGACCACCAGTTGTAAAAACGACGTGGGCGTGGCGAGTTCCTTAAGGATGAATGACTCCGGGTACTCCAGATCACTAACTTCTCCGCCCCGTAGATACCATTCGCCTTCACCGCTTCCAGAATCAAACGACCCTCCGCGTAGTGTTACGAGATACCATTACAGTCGTTATCAGCTCAACTTGAAGAGTTAATGACGTTAATCAAAGTTCATGGCCATTTACTTTTCTCAATATGTTGATGTCACCCTAACCGAAAACTTATGCCAGAGATCGAACGACACTTGAAAATAAAGCTGATCGACTAATGATCACTGAGTCATAAGAAAGCAAGCTCATCGTATCATATCGAAAATTAACTATGTACTCTCTCAGAATAACTCAGCTAATGATGCTGATGAGCGACTCTGATAATAATGATCTCTGAACATTATGTTATCTCATCATGAATCACTCTGAATAAAAGACAGCTGATTGATGAATATCTCAATAATGTAATGTCTTGTATCTCTGGAGCGACTCTGCTCCCTTGCTTAAGTAGCCTTCTCCCCACTTAATGTCCCGAAAACTTAACGAGAAGGTCCCACCCTTCTTGACGTCATGGTGTTCTTCGGTCAATAATTTCCTTTTTTCACTCCAGGTAGAGTATTTATGGTTGGCTAATTTAGATTGACATCTATTCGTTTTAGACGAATAGCAAGGTTTATTTACCACAATACTCGTTGTCTGCGAAATCTTAGTGTTTTTCCTCTCGAGCCCCTTTCTACAACACTACGAAGTCTCGTGACCCTCATCCTTTCGCAGGGTAATATTTAATACTAGAAAGTTACCCTCGTCCCTCTTTGTTCTTGCCAGTGACACTTTATTTCAATGCCTCTGTCCCCCGTCATTGACACTTCTTTCCATCCTAAATTCCAGATCTTCTTTCACAGAGATGTTTTCTGTCCCCTCGTTAATGCCTATCGTCAATCATATTTCATTGTGGATCCATGAGCTTCGTTGCTCGACAGTCAAACGTACTTGTTTACGACTCTGTCCTGCGTCAATCAACATTCTTACTAATGGACTCCTTCGTCCGGCGAGAGCGCTCAATAACGTATCTTTCTTTTTCACTTTTTTTTTGTATGACTTTACCCGTGGTTCTGGGCACTATCTCCAAAATAACCCTAACCTTCCTCCCGAATTTCTATAGTAAATTTCCATTTGCCTTTTCTAAGCACATGTCAACATCGTGTCTGGTCATTCCTCTCTCACATCTATTCAATTTCCTTTCCCTAGCCTTCGGTCCAAGCGAACTAGCTGCATAGGATGTCCATACACTCGACTGATAGTTGTATGACTTTATTTTTAAAAAAACCCAGGGTCTGCGCCCCAAACGAACCAGTCTTCCCACTCCACTCTCCCTTTCGTCCTGCAGCTGAGTCCCTTCGAAACTCTACCTACTCGGGTGCGAAATTTATTTATGATCCTACTCTTATAATAATTTTCAGAATAAATTGTAATTGTAAGTAATGAATTAATTAATCATTACAAAATTAAATGTAGCGACTTCTATTAAGTACAACTGAATGCGATTGTAAAACTTTGTTGCATCATTTCCAAAGTTAATCATTTTATAAATATTTCTATTTGGTATTTTTAAAAAATGCTTTTTTGTTAATTTTATATTCCTGATTATTTCCCTAGTTTTAATAAATACACCCAAGTATCTGACATATCAAATAACAGAATAAAAGTTTATGAAGTGTATGATTGAAATAATCCTCTAATACCGAGTTCTTGATGAACTGATAAGAATCTGAAAGTTCCTGAAACATAATCCACTTTGCTTCATTATGAAAGAAAAAAGTAATACTTTAATGTCGTGATTTTTTACACAATATTTAAGGGTTCTATATTTCCTAGAAATATGTAAATGTATGTACGGTTCTCATTTATGAATCTATTCGAAAGGAAATATATATTCCAGACTGGTCAAGCAAAATGTATTTCATAACAAAGTATTTGTAAATAATTTACATTTAAGTAAAAATAATTATAATTAATTACTATTAACAAAGGAAAAATTTGAGTCATAAAAAATCAAAGGTGAAAAACGGAGAAAACTTAGTGTGTAGTGAACGGAGAATGGTCACATCTCATTAAAAAAAGGAATTATGGCTACTCTGGTGAAATATTAGTTTACCCACGAAAGAGTAGCCACGGTTAGATCACTGGAGACTAAGACCTTATTCAAAAGTAATTTTTCTCTTTGTCTCTGTATACAACGTGGAGTTTCCAAACACGTGCTCCGTGTCTTGCGGAGTCTCTCTTGTTTCTTCAGAAAGAAAAGAAAGAAGAAAAAAACACACACACTAGCGAAGGAGTTTGTCGCGCACAAACTTCTACGCCGAGAGTCGTCCGGGAAAGAGACCGCAATTTGGGGAAGTGTTTCCTTGTGACAGATTGCTCTGTACGCCCACAATGGCAATGAGACATTGTTCTGTCGTCGACGCGGCACCGCGCACTGAGGGTGCTGCTGTGGGAGGGATGGGAAATATTTTGATGGATAGTTTTGTCAAGAGAAGGAAAATCATCTGAGATATTATTCACAATAGCTGTACTACTTTTCGATTATACTTAACGACTACTATATTCGTCCAAAAGATTCGGAATGCATTGAAACTTCCATTAATGGACACTTTTATAGCGGACATTTATCTATAGTGGACACTCACTCCCCATTATTTTTTTCTACGTTGACCTTAGCAAAATTAGATTATGAATTTATTCCCTTTCAAAAATATGTATGACAAACATACAAGTTGTAAATTGGAATATGCGTTTGCCGCAATTGCCAGTATACGCGTCTAACTGAAGCAAAAAACACGTATTTTATCAAAACAATATCAGAGTCGAAGGCAGTCCTTTCGATAAAAAAAGAAAAAGAAGAAATCGCACTCCGTGACGCCTGGAATTAATGAACTGAAAACTACAAAATAATATCAAGAAGAATATTTTTTCTTAATAATGAAATAAACTAAAAAATAGCTATTACTTTTTACTCAAAATTAACAAAACATCTCGATAATATAACATTTTAAGGTCCCAAGAGTGTCCGTTACAGCAAAATTTTACTTACTCCAAAATTCGTAAAATTTGGTTTCAGATGAAAATATTTCTATGAGATGATGTAAGATAAGGAACAGATTTTAATAATACGGTTCTTAAGCAATTGAATACTTCTCCTGAAATTTAATGGTCAATTCAAAATTGTTTTCAGGGAGAACTACTATTCCTTTCTGAAATCGTTACTAAATATAATTGCAGTACACCATTTCCGCACAATAATGCATTTTTACAAAACTGTAGATAAAATACTTCATATAAAATTGTGAAACGCAATTTCGTTCCGTTGATTTCAGTAGAACTGGTGGTGTGTTTACGGTAAGTTGTGGGCAACTTTTAAATGAATAGAGATCAACCTTTAAAATAAAATTTACACTTTAACGTACATCGTTTTTATCTTTTTGACATTTCGGTTGTAGTTGGAATTACGTTTTTCTGTCATATTTCGTTGCGTATGCTATTATAATTATGGGCGATTTGTAAATTATTAGAATTGTTCTTGTTCTATTATATATCATTGTATAATATATTATATAAAACATAATGATTAACATATAATTCATATATTATATATATTATACAATTGTACGAAAAAGTAACTTTCATAAATTTTCACATAATGATTAACATCATAAATGCGTCGTTTTATCCCTTCAATAAAAGTGCTTATAAAACTAAGATACATACTCGTACATATTCTCATTTTGAAGGTCTATTAAATTTTTTATTTACTTTAGGATGAGACCATTATTTTTTCGACATCTACCTAATAACATCATTTTAATGTTTAAAGAATGACATGGTTTAAAGGCTGTGCGAAGCAATTGCTTGCGCTGCAGGTAAGATCATTAGCAACGTTAACACATGCTGTGTAAATCAAACTAGTTCTTTACTAATATACGAGTAGTTTTAGACCTACATGCGTTGTTCCTTTAATACTGTTAGGGTGGCAAATTTTATAAATCATACCTCTGGTTTGTGTTGCCAAATCCTAACACGATGAACAGTTATTTACAGGGACGATGCCCATGTAAATGCCGGGTTGTAAATCCGGTTCCTTATGATGCTACCATGAAAAGGACATAAATGGCATTTATAAGAGAAAAGAATGTATATTCTTCATTACTGATGGTATATTTGATCATGATAGAGGAAATGCTAAATATAACAAAGACGTCTCGAAATAACGCTGAAATGCAAATTAACATTGATACACCATGCTTAATTCTAGAAGCTTAAATCTAACAAAAGAAACACCTTGATCCAAATGAAAATGGCAGTACATTACGTTATTGACGCTAAGCCATGATGCAAAGATATATGATCTCTTTATTTATAGCAATGAATGACTGCTATGCGTAGCGAGCACGTGGTTTGCCACGTTCGCTATAATGCTCAAATTGACCAGTCTCTTCCGCTCCAAATCAATTCCTCTTGAACGATGTGAATATATGATAAGCAAATCTTGAAGCGGCGGTCATTTATGTGGCTAATAATTAGATATGCCACCAAGATGAAACACTCCGGTAACATGGCGCTCTCGTGGTCACGCCGGAGATTCGAATGCCCTTACAAGGCATATGTAGCGATTAATCGCACTAATATCGTCCTACTACGACTAATGAACACAGTTGCATCAACTGGATGCCATTAAAAAATGGATATGCATGCCCAAATATATGCTAGTGGGCACAACACCATGTTCTTAAGCGCGCCACTTTGCACGCACACGCAGCACACTGTCCTCCATACTGTTTGGAGACTGTCTGACGACGCCACCGCAATGTGGCGTGGGCACTTTGCCGCGGAAACGGGGTCTACAGAATTGGCGCAAAGGGCACACTTGTAATAACGCTCACTCCAATCACCTATCACTGTCACGGCTCATGGCAGTTGTCCACCAAGTGAAGCCCGAATAGTGGCGCCCTCGTGACGCCAAACAGAACTACTTGAAGAAATGCTAATACCTTACGCGATTACTCTAATGCGAATGAACAAATACATATTGTTTTACCTGTTTTATATCAAATATGTTTGTGGAATACAAAATTATGAAGATAAAATATGTCTGCAAACATTGCAACAAAATATTTATGATCTGTTTGTGTGATTTTATTTCCCCACTCATTTTTTATGGGGGTGTTATTTATTTACGTTTTCTCGTAAAAGAGCGGTCTCTATCATGACAGTTTTTAAGCTTTTGCTTGAGTGCCTCGTAAAGTACACGAGATCTTGCATCTGTTCCCGTTCCTTAGGTACAAGTTCTGGGACGATAGTTAAGCAAGAAATGTCTTCTCCATTCTCCAAGGAACAATTCACTTGGGAGCGATGTCACTGCTGGAACAACGTGAGTGCTTCTTGGGAGTCATCTCACAATGCGACGCGGTTATTGTAGACTCGAGACTCCCTCTGCTATTTTGAGCTCATAACCTCACTTTTATATTTCTTGCATGGATAAAGATGAAGTATTTTTGTTTAAAGGTTAATTTTTACTTGAATAAAATGAATGACAGTTCCCTAATTTTGAGGTTAGGAAGAGACGTGTAAAGTTCATAATCAAATATTGTAAAAGCATAAATACTTGAAACGGTGTTGAACATCAAGTCATTTTTAAATTTTGCACATATTTTAAAGAATATACAAACGATTTTGTGGAGCTTAGAAGAATATGTTTTATTACATAAAATTTGGAAGTGAATCCATCCAGTATCAGAGACTTTCTTTGTTTGAAACTCGACAAAGAATGAGTGAGTGAGATGAATGAATGAGAAACGATACTTTCTAACCTACATAAATTTCGTAAATACAAACAAACACAAATTATATTTAGTTAAGTAAATTATTTTATGTGATTCTGAATTTTATATTTTTTAAGTGTACTATCTACTGTATTGTAATAAGGTATGAATTTTTTAACTGTTTAAGATAATAATATTTAATTGTGACATCTCTAGATTTTTGTCTTGAGCATTCATGTATCTAACAAATAATAATTTTCCTTCCACATTTTATTATGTGTTTCGTTTTTCTAATGTATCGTCATTCATGATTTAAAGTTTGAGAGTCTGTATTGTACAATTATTATTAACTTCGAATTTTTAGTGATTTCTTTTAAATAATTACATAAAACTTTTTAGTTTTTTAATCTCAAGATTTGTTTTACTTCCTGTAAGTAACTATACACCCAAACGTGACTAGTGACGTTTTTCTACGTGACTGATGATGGCGACGGTCTAAACTTCTCATCCAATTTGTGAGTTACTTTTGTGCGATTATTATTTCATTTTTCATTAATTTTAAAACGTTTTAATTCACAGAAGACTGTAGTGTCAGTTTATTTTCAAGATTTTCGTATGTATATATATATAATGCCTGATGTAAATAAAAATAAATAGTATGGTGAATTTGTATAGAAGAACCATGAAATGTAGGAACTCTGACTGTGCGCTTTAAAAAAAACCCTTTGTCTTTTTAATGAATTCTTGCAACACTGCTACGTGAAGATCAGTAATCTTCTCCAGTCTTTATGAATAACACATGACTGACTCCTTGTTTATTTGAGCCATCGTGAGTGGATACATTAGGTTGACAGTATTTGCATTCAGTTGTACAGTTAAAATTAAATAGAGAGGAGTTGAGAAAAGCACAAAGGAGGAACGACNCAATACTGTCTCTTATACACATCTAGATGTGTATAAGAGACAGCATATAAACAATACGAGGCAGTAGTCGAATATTTATCCGACGGAAAAAGAGATGCGTATATATATACACACAATGGAATATTAAAATTTTAATTAGAAAATAAATAAGTATTAAAAGTGCAATAAGTTTTTAATCATTACATTCGCTTAATATCAGTTATATTGACGTAAAAAGTTGGAATTAACTCTGTGTCAAAACCAATAAATTATTTTAAAGAACACACAAAAGTGAAAATATTTTGATGATTTATGTAAGTGAAATTTACGATTGGACACCAGAGTGAAGAATTACAGAGTAGATAATATATAACAATGGTATGGAACATCATGTAAAATTTTCCATTATTTGGTCCATTTGTAAAGCACCGCGGAAATGTAAAGTTTTGAAGTATGCTTGCATATGATATAGCCACGGTTCTTTTTAATAGCTCTTTTGTAATATCTTCATCTTTCCTTTTTCTGTATTGCCGAGGTTTTTGTTTGCGAAATAATATATTTATCTATTTAATTTTTTGATGTATTACGCTCAATGATCCTCTTATCCACTATGTTTTTGTGCTATAGAAGGCCGTATCAGTTTTCCTCTATTTCCAGGCCACCTTCCTTGGTACGTCACTCACAGTGTGCGATGAAATGGGTACCGAGTTGGAAGACAGATAAGCGTTCCCTTCTTTTAGTTTCAAAGCACCAGATATTTGTGGGTAAATGATAATGAAATCGTTAAAATATCCTCTCGGAGAAGTATTCTACCTCTACATATCTCGAACAAGGAACGCAGGTTGCTAATGCCATCATCATATGTTGCTTTACACTGAAAATAAACAGAAAAATAATTTATAACTTGCATACTTCCAGTTTACCAATCACTACACGCTTTAGATTATATACAATTATACTTTAAGGTATGTTTTATATGCATAAATTTTTTGTGTACAGATATATAATCATAGTGTGGTTACATATGTTTGTTCTACAATGGAAAAATCACATAAAAAAAAAGTTCTAACAACAAATCTGATTTTATTTGAAACCCGCATTTTTGTAATATCAAGTCAATAACATGGCAGTTAATGGCTCTAATGACCTTGAAGTTGGCGAGCCCTTAAGTCCCAATTTAAAAAAAAACATAGCAGTGAATCACCAGCAGGACGTTTTTAGTCGTAGGCGTTCATTAAGGAATACAATTTCTATGAAGGAGATGTTGTAAGTTATGAGAGTTCTCACCACTTCTGTTTTATCACCCAGTACAATTTTGTAATATTATGTAAAATTGAAAGATTCATTTGGAAATGAACTAAACCAGAGGTTATTTTTGATCTTTTGGAATATTCCTTACGAATGAATTAAGGATATTCATCCTCATAAAGTGTTACTTAACATAAAATTTATGTTATTAATAAAATGGAACTAATAAATGACAAAGTTAATTTTACTAACGGATAACTCGTGTGTGACAAATCCCCTAAATATGTCAAACGACGTTTTCTATCAACAAATATAGCTATGAGAACTTTAATTCTGTTGCAATGCTATAGTTTTCAGTAATCAATAATCTGCACTAGTTCTAGCGTATTTTAAATCATACCAAATGTATATATTTTTGTTTCCAAATTTTAATTAAAAAAACTGAATGCTTTGGGAATAGAAACCTATTGATGGACAGCTCATTCCGTCTTCATTTACGCATCACGTTCCATTTCCAAAGTAAATTCTCTACTATTGTTTGTTTTCGTTAATTTGATCGTGAGTTATCGGATAAACAAAATAATTCACACACATTCACACATACGAAATTGGACATCATCGCAAAAATTTGAAAATATACTCTCCTAGAAGCAACCTTCGTGTAGATATGAAGAGATTCCGACATTTCTCTTTCGACCGATTACAATACTCTCCTTATACGTATAGTATAATTGGAAGGTATAAATGTGAATATTGGTGCTATGATGCCATGTTTAATGCCGCAGCGTATGTTCGTTTTCAGGTGGTGTTCTCTGTCGAAGGTGACACCCTGATACTTATAACACCTTGAAGATTTACCCATAACGCCATATTTCTAAATTCTTGGATAGTAATTGGAATAGTACATTCACATATATAAATAAATTTAAAAATAAAATAAATTTAAAAATAGAAACGTATGTGACTTCTGATTATTCATTACAATAATTGACAATTTAATGTCTCTGTGATAATACGTCAGAATCTGTGCAACATCAGTCAGCAAAATCCGAATTCTCGTAAAATCTGGTTTAATAGTCTCAATAAATGATTAAAAACATTTTAAGAAAAAAAAGACATGTTAACTTCACATACACTGTAAGACTTAACACGAGAGAAATAAATAAACGAAGTTAAGCTGTGCACCGAAGATTCACGACACACACGGGTCCTCACATAAAATAAAATTTGTTGACTAAGAGAGAATTCAGAACAAAGTTGTCAAATCAGGAAATGGAATTTTCTGTAAAATATATGACAACATCGGAGATTTTTTCAGGGAAATTTAACTAATTAAAATAGACATAGACTAGTCGGAAACTGCAATCAAAATCAGATTGGTAGATTCTAAAAACACCATTTAGAGAAATGACAATTAGAAGTGATAAGATTAGAGGGTAGAGAGGAATTTTAAAATACGAAAATGCTGATGCAGCTCTCAGATAAGTTCTTGTTCTGTCCGCAATGGAGAGACCGCGCTGATGTCGTTGTTCAGTAGAGTGAGGCTAGGAAGTGTGTGGCCGATCTATCCATACAACCGAGGGCCAACATGTTTACGTCAAAATGGTATGTTGTTGAAATATACGTATGAAAACTCATTTTCATACGGATCGACGAGCTGTAACTTTGTGACATAAAGACATATTTGCATGTCGACTCTAACTGAAACATCCTTTGATGCGCAATAGTAACGCATGTCTTTTGTCTCACTGCTCACTGTGTATCAAATTTCCTTTACTAATCGAATAATTTTTAAAATACCTCTATGTTGTAAATATACACTGATGTTCTCTTTATCACTTAATACTACCAAAATACTTATACAATTTTGTGTTTTTTTACGTGTGCTTCATGCAAGAACTGAGGGAGGAAATCTCTAGAGATGATTTTAGAAATTAGTGGTGCAAAAACGTTGCACTTACTTTCTCATATTCGTTTCTTCGTCTCCAGTATACAGTAAGAAAACAAAAATTCCATAGTAAAAGGATCATTTCCGGTGTCGTCCTCTATATTTTGGTCATCTTCCAATTCTCTTCTCATGTTCAAATTAATAAACTTATTACTGTCTTTTATTTAAAAGTAATATAAATATATTTCAAAACATGTAGCGACATATCGGTCTTATAAATATCGTAAAATTGTTATGCAAATGTAATTTCGTTGTAGACAGAAATTGATGTATCTTCGTATCTGCAGAGCGTTTGCTGTCCTCCTATGTATTTTATCATTATCATATCTTTCATTTCACCTTACCAAAAGGGTATTCTACGTCTGTTTGGTCCATTTACACTGGTAACTATTATTCAAGCTTCTTGAAACTGGAAACTAATGTGTAAGTGTAGCAGACAGAAATTATTTTACAGCATCTATGCCAAACTTCCAAACTATGTCAAACCCCATCCTGGCCCGGGCTTTTCTCCGGTTTTCCTTCAGGTAGAGGCGAATTTCTTATATAGGTTCTCTAGACTTTGGTCTAGGGGCGCGTTTATTGAAACAAGAAATCGTGAATTTAGTGTTTTTCATTTCTTATGATTTGTAAACATTATACTCAGAATAATCTACATTTCGATAATAATTCGTACATGTAGAATAATTTTTTTGTGATAAATTAGAAACATGTTGATATTCTACTAGTATTATAACACGTAACTAACTTTATGCCAAAAACCGCTTTTTAAGAATCAGGTATAACCAAAACAGATATTTCCGACGAAATCTCACTTCCGAATTTTTTCACGATTACAAAACTAACTTTATACTACGTATATGAAAAATTAAAAAGATTATCGGTTAAATGAAATTTGATTAGGAAAAGTAGGTAAAATATTTTGACTCAAATTTATTGTAATGAAAAAATGGCGCAACCCATCAGAACGCTGAACTGGCATCGGCCACACTCTTTCTAGACTTACTCTTGCGTTCAGTAGTCGTCGTGATTATGTTCGAATAGGAGGTTTTGGGGATTATGATGATGAGGTGATTGGAGTGTGTTGTCTAGTCAGGAATTAATGAGTCCAGTCAGCGTACGGAGGAGGAAGAGCTCGTCGTCTAGTTAACCGAACACGGACTTCGCCTCACCAGATGTCGAGGAACACAGTCCGACAGCCGAGCACGTCACGACTAACATGTTCGACGCCGTAATGGGTGAACACGGGTCCATACGGCAGAGGACGCGGGTATATGTAGACATCTGGTGAACACACGACTTGTAGTCTTGAAGCGCACCTCCGCAAGTCCAATAAGCGTGATTTTGGCAGAATTATTCGTTTTGGTGGTATTTGATTCTAAAAAAGTTGTAAAAAGCATAACGTCTGTCCGTGCGCGGCGATTCTGACGAAAGGGATGAATAAATTTCATTTAAATTTGGTATTAATGGTATAACTTTTTTGTTGTCGATGCACATGCACTAAATTTTTCACTTTTATTCAAAGGACATTTCACATGAATGTCAAAACAAATCTTTGAATATTTTTCAAAAATAGATACAACGATTTTGCTTAAATTTTCTGTTCGCAAAGTATAATTAGTAACCTTTACATCTACTATAACTGTATTTCGCTGGAAAGTTTGGTATAGATGCGGTAAAATAAATTTTGTCTGCATACTAGTTTATTGTTTTGAGAATCTTGAATGTTATTTAGCAGTGTAAATTGACCAAGCAGAGATAGAATACAAGTTTGGTAAACTGAAATGAAATATAAGAAACTGTTAAAATATATAGAATGACATAAATAGACAGTAGATACGAAAATACATTTACCTAACACTTTTGTAATATTTATAAGACTAAATTGATCTAAATTTGGGTAAGAAATCACTAAATTGTAAAAAATAACATTCTAAATATTTCTTTTACTTTCAAATCTCAAATAAAAGACAGTAATATAGTTCATCTAGTGACTTAAAACCCCTTAGAAAATAAGTTGTAGTTTATTACTTTTGCCATATATGTAGCATATAGAACCATGAAAATATTCGATCGCGGGATATACATTTTGGTGGTCCCTGATTCCTCAATAGTTGTTTTTCAAATAACTTCCGAGTCTGACAAGATAACCTAGGTTTTATTTTATGATTTTCTCATACACGATAGAACATATAACCGGTTTAATTTTACTTTAAGGAAGTTTATATTTTTAATTTTTAAAGAAGTTGCTATTTGACATAATTACCAAATTTAATGAGGATGTGATATTGTCTCTTTACATTGGTTCGCATGAATAATATCGTGATAAATAATTAATGATTGGAAATGGAATGTATCTCACTTAGCTAACCTCCTCCAAAAATGTTGAGACAGAATTTGCAAATTACAGTCGGCTTCTATGTCAATGGTAGTTAAAGGACTTCTTGAATAAACAATTCGAATAAAGTATCATGAAGATGAAAAAAAAAATTGGAGGACAATGCCAGAAATAACAGCACTCTTCATAAAAAATTATTGTCGCCCAATAGTGCAGACTAAGAAACGTATATGAGAAAATATGTGCAATGGTTTTACTCCCCTAGTTTGTATTTGGATGTAAAATAGCAAGAACTTTGTGGGTTCAACTATTTTTCCAGGAACTGATTAATAGCACCCCGCGAGCCTATTCCATACTTTTCAGCAGGTAAAATCGGTGACAATGCAGACGCAGAGACACAACATTCTGCACTGGAATACAAAGTAATTTCAAATAGTAAATGAGAAAATATGCTTATGAACAGTAGCAACAATTCCTTCAACAGTAAATGTTTTTTATCTGTATTCAACCTAGTCACGGTCGTGTACATAACCTCTGTAGCTCTAACCTGGCTTGGGTTTTTCTCCGGCGGATTTAATGCACACGTTCTCGCCTTGACTGTCTCTTTAAAATCTCATTATTATTCTCGTATTCTTAGTTATATGCATATTCAAAATTCATTAACATTATGTTATGAATAATTTAAAGATCTGCTAATAGTTCCTATTTGTTAAATTTCCTTTTCAATCCTAGATATAAAGTTGTTGATATTCTGTAGATATTATGAAAAGGAACTAGCAATCGTTTAGGGGTGCATGCATGTTGATATTCTGTAGATATTATGAAAAGGAACTAGCAATCGTTTAGGGGTGCATGCCATGATTTCACTTGCTTTGGAGCGCAGAAATGATAAATCGTCACTGCCTTAGAGCCCTTGGCCGGAATTGACGAAATGGTCCCTAGTTTGTTTCTGGAGTAAAATAGTTCATTGCCCCAAAGTTAAAAATGTTGATTTATTTCTCTATTCATAGCTGTTTTAAATCTTCATGTCTTGTATCACTACGATACATGTTCTCAGCCAACTACATCCTGAACAAATAAGCTAAATTGCTGCTAATATGTCAGTAAATTAGTCAGTAAAGATAATGCATTGTCGAGTGCCGAGTGTGAGGAATTTACTTTGTATTTATAAATAAAAAATATGAATTATACAAATTAAAAATATTTTAAAGTCAAATAACTTTAACACTATAGTTAACATTAATAAATTTCAATTGATAAATGATGTCTTGCCCCTATCCGAAATAAATATCTGGCTACTGGCCTGAAAATCTTTCTCAGACCAAGACTGTCGGTCACGGCAGCTCAGACACATCCTGGAGGAGTCGAAGGGCTGGTGAGGGTAATGCCACTGAAAGGAAGGCTAGTTCGCATATACCCAACGGTAATGAGACGTTGGACGGGGAGGAAGGGAGAGTCAGGCATAATTTTGTCGTAATATTCCCTACGATTTCAGGAATACGAGTTATATTGCCCTTTCTCGGATATATTCCGGCAGTAACATGAAGAGCAGTCTATAATTAATATGGATAAATCAGTGTACACTGCTTTTCGCATACAAAATCGGTGGATTCAATGGGATTAGCAGCTTAGTCAAGAATTGGATGTTACTCCTTAAATTCACTAAAATAATTACTGTACACAATTCAATTAATCTAAGTGGCTATTTGGTCGAGTGCTCTCATACAACAGTGCGTGTAGTGAGAGTGCCTCACAGATACTAAAAATTGTAAAAATAAAATTCAATGTAAGAGTATAAAATGGAAGAGAACACATGCAAATTTAAGAGTAAAATAATAAAGATAAAGAGAAGAGAATGAATACAACCATATAATAAAAACTACGTAATATTTCTCATGTTCATTGTGTAGTTTGTTTTATTCACTATTTTCTCTTTCTCTTCATACTTACTGAATACTTACATATATTTTACTTTTCTACGTACCATAAGTAAAAAAAGAACTCAAAGGAGCAGTACGTATTGCATGTTATGTGAATAATGAATCCTGGCAATCAGTCCTGAATGAATTTATTTGTGAATTCCCAATAAATGAATCATAATTATGTCGAAAATAATGGAATGAAGTAACGTTCTAGCGCATTGTACAGATAAATATGATAAATAATGTTTTGGATTCACGTAATTGCTTCACTTCTTTCAACATATGTAGCAGTTAATTAACATTACGAGTTTAATATTTATCCGCGAGATTGTGATTTATTCCTCCACAACGAAATGTACTTGTTTAAATCTTCTGAACACAAAGTTTTGGTCAGAAACAAATCCGCTTAACTTACGGAGTTACACAAGGTTCAATTCTCTGTCTCATTCTCTTTTTGTTGTGTGTAAACGATATGTCACCCTCCACAAAGGACTGCAAAATGGTTCTTTTTTGCTGACTACACCAATTTACTATGTAAACGGTTCAACGCACAAAATGTTTTGTCTAACCTCTCGATTCCATGCAAATAGTCTCATTGTAAACAAAGACAAAACATTTTACAATAGTATCACAAAATCTTTACACCAGGTTTCTCATTCGTTAAATGGAACACTTAATAACTGTTACGAAAACAAATTTCTTAAGTATTCATATTCAGAACAACATAAAAAGGAAATGTCACATTGATAATCTTTTTTATGCTTATTATTATAATTGTTATATGTTTATCTTCGGAGTGTGCTGAAATGTTAAATCCGCCTCTGCCTTAGAGCCGTTGATCGGAATTGATGGGATGGTCCTACGCTTGCTTCCGGAGAATAGTTTATTGTCCTCCACGAGGTCATACGCGTTTGTAATTGCTAAACCTGAAGTTTTACCTCGAATTCAATGGACTCTGCTGACTACAATAAACCGAAAATTCGAATTGTGAGATATTTGAACGAGATTTCCTTTTATTTCCTAGGTAGGATATGAGCTCCACGCCGCAAAAATTAAAATCTCTCCTTCCAGGATGCTTCTGGCTTAATCCAGGTGGCGCTGGTTAATCACATCGTCACCATGGTGACCGCACGCCTTCGCACAGCGTCTGTCGGAAACGAGAGCTTCAGGAAGAAGGGAATATTAGCAATATCCCCTGTCTTTAAGGATCCAGGACAAAATACAAAGAGACAATATTCTATCAGAAATGAGATTACTACTGATATAATTATTCACGAGTGAGATAAATGAGGGAAATCATACTACATTCAAGTTAATTTTAATTTCCGAATGTTCAACACAATAAATCAACAAACAAACAATTCATACAGATTGAGGAAGCACTGATGGTTTATAAGGGATTTTGGAACCGAAATTTTAAATACATTATAAAAAAAGAGTTATGAATATAGAATTGAATAGATTCTCAGGGAACATATTGCCAACAGTTTTCCTTCATTCTCCTGAAATACAAATAAAAACGCTTATTTTGATTCACAATTGATTCCCATCCTGGCCCGAGTTTTTCTCCGGTTTTGACAGCTGAAATGGCATTCATTTCCAGAAGATATCAATGGTGCTTCAAAAACGAATATTTATACACAAAATTCAAAACATGACGCGAGCTAAGTGCCGTGAACTCAATGAAAATAATAAATAATACGAAAGCAACGTGAAAAATGTGATAAAGAATTGCGCACAAATGATCCTCCTTGTAATGCGGTGACATGTTATATTTCCTTTTTCATTATTTCGTTAACAAATATATTATCTAACAAATATTGATCTTTTTGTATTTCAAAATTTTAGCGAATTATTTAATTTTGAAACGAATCGGATAATGAAAATAATAATAATAATATAATAATAATAATTTATTCCATCATCATATTTACAAAAGAAGATACAGTTTAAACTTCTAGGAATACTGACCAATATCCAGTAGTAGGTCAATTACACGAATAAAATATAATTGTATGGCAACAAGAAAATAATGAGTCCGTTTCACCAGTAAATTTCTTTGCAGTCAACATGCCGCTATCTGTGGCGTCTTCATGGAAAATTAATTCAATCTATTAGGCTAATTAACAAAACCATAATTTCTTGAATACACCGATAAAGAGTAACTATGAGACACATTTAAATTAATTAATTTATTTAGGAATAGCTAAGAATAACATTAATTTGTAGCCTGAGAAAAACAAACAAAATCTTTTTTATCTATCGTATGCTATCTAAGCATGATTTGGGCAAGGCAATTGGGAAGCAGAATTTTTAGATTGACAAAGAATATTTGGTACCGAACCGCCTCTTGTCTGGAGTAGGTGAGGGAAACTTCAGCTGAAAAACTCATATAGTCTTTATCCGGGCGGGATATTGAATCCGTGCTCTGCCACCCAGCGTGTTTAATCCTCTGACTAAAAGCATTAAGTGGTTCAGGAGAAAGTATGAAGTGATTACGGATAAAGGTATGAGGTTGCGGTAGCAGTCTCATTAATACTATTTTTATTATTTATTTCTAATTTTGAGTTGTTACAATTTGTTAGCAATATTTTCCGAATAATTCCAAGATTTGATGATTGTGCATATTTGTTAAATAACTTTTTGTATTCTATTAATTAAAATTTTTTTGGTGTTGTGTTGATATTGTAAAAAAGTAGCTATATTTTTAAATTCTTGTTTTGGGGGGCGCAGAAATAGTAAATCCACCACTATCTTAGGACCCATGATCGGAATTGAAGAAATGGTCTCTTCCTTGCTTCAGGAAGGTTAATTAGTTTACTGTCCTCAACGTAGTCATGTGCAGTTTGTACATTTTATTTGACTAGAACTTAATTATTATCAGTGTTCAAATCAGAACTTCTTCGAAATTACTTTTCCTAAATAACTATTTTGACCTAACATTATCTGTCATGTTTCCCACTGTGCCATGTAATCATCTCAATTCCCTTGAAATTCCTAATGGGTTAGCTGTTTGCTCGTTGAGTGAGCATAGCTGTGGAACGCTACCTCTTGGATGAGAGAACTTCGAGGTGTTAAAGCAGACGATTCGTAACCATGATGTTGTCTTAATCACCCAACGTAGATTTTCTTCGAAGATTCATGAGAAATACTTCACAGACTTACGCCATACTCAATACTATGTCTCCCGCCCTGTATGTGTGTGTGGCAGGATGCGATTTTCTTAGATACTACTAATTGATTTTATTCTGGTTTACACTTATTTTTACGTACTACACAAGGAAGGGTAGGCTGTATAATTTTTAAATGACATAATGTCGATGAAATTGGTACAAAAATCAATTTAAATATAGGTAGCTTTCTTACAGTAATAATTTGATATCAGTAGTTTTGGAGTTCCATTTCTTCCCCATTTACTTTGACTCAAAGGCCCCCTCGTCTATGTTGCCGTAGCAATACGAGGGTCTGGTAATAATATTATATTTTCTGTGGACAAATTAACCGCTCTCCGCGTGGCTAGTCTCTGCCTGTACTCCCTGTTCATCTACTATCCTGGTCTTAAGTTTTGTAAGCTTCCTGGTCTCAAGTTACGATGCTGCAATAACAGAACAGCGCCGCAACAGCAAGTGAATTGAATTGTTGGCTGATATTGGCGATAGATTTAACATTCAAGAAACCTGAAAGAACTGCCAAAATAACGCGAGCTACACCATTCATTACCCTCATGAACGATGGCGAAGTGGAAGTGTTGGCTACACTGTCTTCAGGCTCAGTACTCACATCTAGCCATTTAGACTGGAAATAAATAAATAAATTGTTTTCAAGAGAGCAGTTTGAAACTGCCTATGTCCACGTCGTGAACAATTAACTAATTTATCTACTCCTACTCCTAATACTTGATAAATAACTAATAAACACTGCGTTCCCATGTATGTTTTTTTCTTGGTTGTATTTTCCCTGAGTACAACTATGACTTTTAATATAGTAAAATACAGTCCCATAATAAATATCAATAGTCTCTCGTACGCCCCACACATTCACATATCATTTCGTCGTCGTATTCTCCGTTAATAATCTCCAAAACCTCCATATCCCGTTAAGTATTGCGTCATCACCTTCCCCGGCTAAACCACTTTCAATTTTTTCTCACAAATGTTAATTTATCTTCATAATCGTATGTGAGTATATAATCCCATCGTAGTTGCCAGCCGATCATCAATGCTGTTGTCATTCGGAACATTTTGTGGTACTAAATAGCTACTCGTTCTTTAGCATGATCATTCCCGATTTCTTCATAAAATACCTATATTTTATCTTTTTAACATATAAGTCAATGGGTATTACCCCCGCCAACACATTTGTGGCTTCTGATGATAATGTGCGGTAACTGTTTACCGCCTGTAAGAGATATACCCCAAGGTGACGTTCAAAATGTACCTTCGTCACCTGATGCCCCCAAATCGCACTCCCATATGTCTTGATTTGTCTTATAGTTCCCACATACAGCACCTCTAGTTCATCATTTGATATATTGAAATAAGCAATAACCACGCGCATCATGCTGAAATATACCTTGCATACCCTGTCTTGCAAAGGCTGTAAATGATCATGAAAAGACAGTTTTACATATGTATGCACGCCTGAATATATGTGCTGGAGCGCAATCTGGATCACCCTCCCAAGTATTGTTACTTTAAAGTTTCGACGGTTCGTTCGTGTGTGTCCACGCCACATTATGACACTTTTTTCCTGTGATATTTACAGCTGGTAGTTTTTGCTTATTGTACAACATGTATTTAGTACTTGCGTTTCCTCTTCCGATACTCTTCGAGAGTTAGTGTAGGTTACCAACACTAGGCCATCAATACACTGGACGTTCTATTTTCGTGGTCTCCAGGCGCTATAAGACGTTATCCATCTCATTGTTCCAAAATGTAGGTCCACTTGACCTCCCTTCTGGATATCCTATATTCACCTTTCGTGAAATCTGTTCTTGAAACTAAGACTTCAAATTCAAAAAATACGTTTTGGAGCTATAAAACATTTCTGATCCACTATTGCCACGACGACCCTACACTAAATATAACAAAACGTTGAAAAGAAACAAGGCCAAACAACTTCTGTGCAAAGACGTTTCTGCTTTATCTACCAATGTTATATGTTTTCTCGACATTTTTTGGAGTTCGAGATTCATTTGTAGAGATTATTAAGAATATTTCTCTATAATCTTAGAAATAAAAAAAATTAGACCTGACAATTTCTGCAGACTTCTTTATTTCTGAAGAAGATGAAAAAATGAAGAAGAGGAAGGTGTCCGAAAAATGTATTGCTATATTGTTCAAAATAAATAGGATATATTAAGTTGAGTATGTAACATGATTATTCATGGCTGTCTCCGCGATAATTGAACATTGTTAGCTTTACTCTTGATTATAAGTAGCAAAATGATATGAAATAGAGAATTTAAGCATGAAAATCAAGGATTATTTCTGTCTGGGCTATATGTCCCTAGCTCATGGAAATATTTTGATAAAGTTGGAAACCGTCTGTTCGCTTTTGCTAAAGGGTGGTTGATTAGGATTGAACTCATATATGTGAGACAGATTTTCAGGTTTCATCAAATCCAATCCAAGTTACAAAGATTTTGTGATGGGATGGAGGATTAAGAAAAACGTTAATATTGTTTATTCTCCAATTTTTTATTTATATTGATGGATTTATTTAAAAATGTATAACTTTATCTGATCTTAATTATTTCAGTTATATTGCATCTATTCTTGCAATTTGTATACAGTTTTCCGATGTAACTTATACTGTATCTTCCTTCTACCATGATCGTAAATTCAAAGGGAAAACTGTAAACACTGAATAAACCCCTGCAGCTCAGTTTCTCGCCCATTCATTCAAGATTAAGTGTCAGTATTCACGGAGCGGTGAGGGTGCTAAGAATTCATGAGGTGGCTCCTTGTTTCTCCAAAGCGCTGTTGACTTTTCATTAGCAAAGAGCGTCAGTTGCGTCTCCAATAACTCCACGACGAATGTCCTCTGTTTTTAAGAGCGGGTTGGTTTTCCGCGCCTCCAGGAATATTTTTATTTTTTACGTTACGCTGAAGTTGTGGCAGAGTAAAATAAAAACCGATGCTCTCATAAATTTCAAAAGCTGGTATTTAGAAAGTCCAGTTTAATTGACAACATCCATGTGAATAATTTTTGTTTTTACGGCGCCACCAGGAAATTCTATAAACTATTTTGGGTGAAAAATAAGCCTTACATATGATTAGACGCCATATTTCACAAGACAGAAACTATTCATTAATACGTATCAATATATAAAGATGAATGTATGTCTATTTTTATGATTGTCTTATGGATAAAACACTTATTTTAAAAAAGACCAAGTTTTGAATTACGAAAGTGAAGAAAATTTACTTTGATTTGTAGTAAATTTTCTGCAGTATTTTTACATCATTTTTATTCATAGGTCACCTGACATTATAAAAAAAATAATTTTCTTCCCAGGTGAGATGCATAAATCACGAAACTGTTGTATTCGACCGCCATGTTTTTACATGTTCTTGTGCATTTTAAGCGAGTCAAACGAGTTCCTGAATATTGTTAGTACTATATTATTATCTGATAGATACTAATTAAATAATTTTTTCCATCACTGTTATTCACATTGTAATGACAATTACAATAAAAATAAAGAAAATAATTATACATCTAAATGATTTGAATAACTTGGGAGTCCTGAACCCACCATAATTGTTTGTAGAAAGCAAATGTATGTTGTTGTTTTTTTCTGAATGTTAAAGTTTTATTCTCCTGAACAAGGCTGTGTTCACAGTCGAAATGTTGTCTGTTTTAAACGATTTTAAACGGGTTTCAACTAGTAACCTGATAGTCACGAATTTGAGTTTTCTTAGTATTGTTATATATTGTGAGAAGCAAAATGTCCTCTGTATTCGTCTTTAACAAATAAAAAAGATTCTTCATCCTGGCCTGGGTTATTCTCCGGTTTTCCTTTGGGTAGAAACGGATTTCTTATATATGTTCTCTAGGTTTTGTCTAGGGGCGTGTTTATTGTAACAATACATCGTGAATTTAGTGTTATTTCAATTCTTATGATTTTTAAACACTGTCCTCAGAATCTACAATTCGATAATAATTTGTATATGTAAAATACATTTTTTGTGTTAAATTACAAACATATTGACATTCTATTAGTATTATAACTCGCAGCTAAATTTTTATCTTATCTAGGAATTTTTGCTGAAATTTTTGAATCCGCCTCTGCCGTAGGGTCCTTGATCGGAATTGATGGGGTGGTCTCTTGCTTGCTTCCGGAGAGTAAATTAGTTTATTGTCCTCCACGTGGTCATACGCAGTTGTACTGTTTTTTTGACAAATTTATTTATTTACTTAAAAAGTCATGTATTCTGATTTTCAGAGATATAAGTCAAAGAAAATTTGTATTTATGAACACATATTTGTGCCTGATTAAAAGTATTTAATTTGTATTGCGCATAATATTATTTAATTGACCGATAACTATTTCTTTGAATTTCTTGATAACACTTATCAAATTCTTGTATTTTCTACCTCTCTCGAAGTCACAATATTGTCTGGTTTTTATTATAATTGTTATTATTATCTTGGTAAATGTCATTTTCTCGCAGGTGTGTACCTGATACATTGGTCACCTGTATGAATAATATTTCAGGCAGGTGTCTCTATATTTTTTGCAAAAAATTTCTATGTTGCATGCATTAAGAATAATGGATTTCTGCCTGACAATTACGGTTGATTTTTTAACTGAGATTTTTTCTAAGTTTCTCTGAAGAAGATTATGTACGATTTCTGTACTGAAAATAATTAGAGAAGACTTTATGTGCGAATTTTCCATTGCTGTTGAAATTGGAATAGTAATAATTGTTACATATAGTAACATACTATTTTCAATGATAAGCAACGGTCATCCCCTTTGTAACGAACGATTTCACAATTTTCCACAACACCCAGCTACCCGAAGCGTCTATAGGGTTCCGGAAACCCTGTACATGAAAATTCAGATAAATATTTTAACAATTCCCTTCAAAGAAAGGTACTATGAAGCTAATGAGTAAGGGCCGGATTTTAATGACAGTCATGTATTTTTTCTGCACCTTAAAGTGAATTTTACAACAATTTATGCACGAATCCAGGTATTGTAGTGTAGAAAAATGGATTTTTATTTTGCATATAAAGTTATATTTACACCTTGTTTAGTAATAGGTCATATTTCGGCCACCTTTTGCCATAAATGTATATATATTTGTCATATTTCTAAGGACACAAGAATAAAAAGATTAAAATGTTTCTGACATGATAATGTTTTAACTGACATTGTCTCAAATAAACACAGCCATTATATAACAAAGCTTTATTTGAAACGTAGACAAGCAGCGTGGCACACTAATCGGTTTTTCTCTGCGTAACCCATTGTTGCACGGGGTCGACAAATCACTCTCAAAGTCGACAAAGGCGGACAAAGCCGACAAAGGCGGCTTCCGACATAAACATCCCAAACGTGGTCAAACTATTCGGTTTTAATCCCTAAATCAAACTACTTAAAAGCACATTACTTAATGCCGAAAGTAATGTGCTCCAACATCATGAAGCTCCGAGGTTTCGTTCGTGGTTTTGGAGAGAAGTTCTTCAGCACTGACGGGGAAATATTATTTTGTAAACTACGAGGAGTTAAAGTTAGTGCAGAGAAACTCTTTAATATGTATCAACACTGTAATATCGCGAAACACAGCAGCTGTGTGAAGAGAAGTGCTGACAGACAAAGGCTGTTATTTGGGCAGTCAGGTCCATCTTCAACTGTGCAATCGTTCTTCAAGGATTTGTGTGAGGTGGTGGTGTCTTGCAACATTCCATTGGAGAAGCTGAAGGATCCACGCTTCAGACAGTTTTTCGAGAAGTATAAAACACATCCAGTTCCAGATGAATCAACATTGAGAAAACACTATTTATCCGTATGCTACGAGGAGGTTCTCAACAAAATACAAATGAGTGTGGCTGACCAAAAGGTCTGGGTGTCCATAGATGAAACCACCGATGTGGATGGGTGTTATGTTGCAAACGTTGTTGTTGGTGTTCTAAAATTTGACGGTCCTGGAGAAATTTTCCTCCTAACGTGTGAAGCTCTCGAGAGAGTAAACAACTCGACATTTTCCATTTTGTTCGACAATTCTATGAAACTACTGTGGCCGGATGGTGTGAAGAGAGAGAACGTGAAGATGGATGGCTAAAGCAGTCAAGGGGCTGCAGATTCTCTACCTAGTTTGGTATATGCCACTTGTCTTGCGCATGCCTTACACAGAGTTGCAGAAAAGGTGCGATCAAATTACTCTGATGTGGACTTATTATTTTCCTGTGTCAAGTAAAAGCTCCGCTTCGGGTGCAGAAATTCAAGGAACAAGCACCTTCACTGCCCCTCCCCCCTCTGCCTGTTCTTACACGGTGGGATTCTTGGTTTAATGCTGCACCAACTACACCGAAATAAAGAAAATCATTTGTGAGCTTGATAGCAATGAATCAAGTGCAAGAAGTCTTTCCAGATACCTTGTCTGGAAACTTGGCATGCATAAACACCAACTTTTCAGTGATATCAAAAGCGTAACTGGAAGCTCCTGGTACTCAATTGTGTGACGCTCTGGATATTGTGAAACATGTGCAGAATGAGTTGGGTCATGTGCTGACAAAGTGAACAACAAATTGCAAAGTGTTATCCAGTGGAATTCTGGATATCCTACAATGTGCAAAATTAGTGACATTTCTGGGAATGTTGCAGAATTTGAAGACAATAAACCGAAGCTGCCCTGCAGTGACCTCGCCGCCTTCAAATACGCTCCTGTGATGTCATATGATGTGGAGAGGAGCATCTCCACATACAAAACTATCCTCAGTGACAACCGTAGGTCTTTCAAGATGGAAAACCTCAAAATGCACCTTGGGATCCAGTGCAACTCTGCAGAAACTGAAGACCGAGAGGACATTGAAACCTTTAAACAAGTAGTAAAAAACAAGGTTTTATTGTTTGGATAGGTTTTATTGTACTGTACTTCGTGTTTTTTAGACACATGCAAAAAATTTAAAAATAATTGCTAGTTAGTTCCAAAGACTGCAAAACGCAAGAACACACTCATAATTTGTTCTGTAGTGAATTTTGTATTTATGTTATATAAATAATCAACAAGATTTTTAAATAAAATAAAATTATATAAAGTCATTTTATTTTTAAGGTCATGTTTATAAAAGTTTTAGGGCATAAATGCTTGCATATTTCGCTGAAATTTAGGTCATTAAAATCCGGTCCTTCTAATAAGAAATGTAGCTACGCAAGCATAATAAAAATGCAACAATTCGAAAAACACGATTAAACCCTAAATATTGTAAATAAGTTTATATAAATATTCAGCGAATTTTAATATATATTTATTAGCCTTAAATGTAATTCGGTAAAGTATGTAACAAATAAACCACGTAAAGTAGTGCTACCCAGAGATTAAGCCAAAGCTTCCACGCAGAAAAAAAAGTGATCTTATTAGCTGATTCACACGGTCGTTAGATGTCCTCCGTTTTGCGTGGATTGCTTCCTAGCTAGTTTTCAGTCTCTTGTTCCTCGTTTGGCTGAATTATTCGAGAAATGGACACCTACACTAAAAAACTCACAGACTGGGACACAGTAATCATCATAGGTGGGCAGAACGATATTAACTTGGGTCGGTCATTTCAACGCGTCTGAACATCTAAAAAAACTAAAAAACGGTCTCAGCACACAAACATAGTACTCTCTAGCCTGATTTCACGCTTCAACGTTCCACAAATAAACCACGAAATTAACCTGGCAAACACCTCCGTAAAACATTACCTGGCAGACATAAAAATCACATGTTTTGATTTGCAAACACACCTGTCAGCCAACGTCTTTACCCATCACGGTTTACGCCTGAGACCGTATGGGAAACATAACTTCGGTTCTCTCTAGCTTCACATGTGACCTCACATCATCCACCTGCCCCTTTACCCACTCCTACACCTCCTCCTGCTCCTACCTGATCACCTCCTCATCCACCCCACTCTGCTCCTACCTCATTACCATCTCCTCCTCCTCCTATCTCCACAACCATTTCTTCTCCTGTCCCCGTTCTTTCACCTACGGCTTCATCTCCCACGTCCTCATCTATTCCTTCATCCACATCTCCTACCTCCCCAATACACAGTTAGAATTTGCGCTCCGGTGTACGATGTGGTACTCGAAGGTGACAATCGCGATCGGGTGCAGTGTGCGGGCTTCATCCGGAACTAGAAGCTGTACCAATTTCAAATTCCTCTCCTCAATCTAACGTCGATTCCATTTCACGTGAGTCACAAACTCTTTGCGAAAATAAAATAATTATATTTCATCATAATGTCCAATCCCTTTCAAACAAATTGACAGACATTGAAATTCTGGTACACGAAAGTC
>NNCF01128881.1:35042-49239 GCA_002313205.1 Laupala kohalensis | reverse complement strand
CCCATACTCACTCGAAACTGAGTTCCCTGCGGGGGAAAGAAGAAAAAAGAGAAGAAGAAGAAAGAGAAGAAGAAGAAAGAGAAGAAGGGGAAAATGAAAGATACCCTAGCTCTAATAGCGTCGGGATCGAATAAAACAAGAGGTTACCAAGGGAGGTTAGTTAAGAGAGAGAAAGGAGCGTGGCACAAGTAAGTGGAAGTAATGCCAGACTCAGCTCTGGGCCCCGTGTTCGCCAAACACGTACTTACTAGATGTAAGCCCCCTGGGGGGCGAAATATTATCGAACTATAGATTATTCTGAGGATAGTATTTACAAATCATGAGAATTGANGGGCCCCGTGTTCGCCAAACACGTACTTACTAGATGTAAGCCCCCTGGGGGGCGAAATATTATCGAACTATAGATTATTCTGAGGATAGTATTTACAAATCATGAGAATTGAAATAACACTAAATTCACGATTTATTGTTATCATTATTTATGTTATTTATACAAAGCCTAGAGAATCTGTATAATAAGTCCGCCTCTACCCGAAGGAAAAACGGAGAAAAACCCGGGCCAGGATGGGTTTCATCTTGTTTCATATGAAGAATATGTAAGCAACGTCATCAGCCACGTGACCGGGTCTCGAACCCACGACCATCTTCCATGGCTGCAGGTGAGCTTGCTATCCACTGCGCCACCCGCCTCGACTCCCACGTCCGCACGCAACATCCACCCGATCTGAGTCACATCCCTCTTCAGGGGATAAGTGACCACAGGCGGCTCCAATGCGGGTAGCTAAGGGTTGTTTCTCTCTCTCTCTCTCAAGTGGATGTTATAGACGTTTCGTCGTTGCTAAAGACAACAGTCCAGACACTTGACTTTGTACCGCGACCCGGATCTTTAGAGCTCTCGTAAAATAAAGGTAATGATAAGTTTATTGGTCCCAGGCGGTCAGTAAGCGTATTTACTAATCGAAAGGGAGGGAGACGCTATCGTCCCATTTCTTCCGGAGATATACATAAACCCTGCACAGAACAAGAGCACAACTGGACCAATACTGAGTACACGTGTAAATATCACTGTTTCAAATAATAGAAAGCGATGGGTATATGTTAAAATAAGTTTGTACGAGAATAGATTATTATTAAATGAACTGTACTGATGGCGTGATAATATATATAAATTCGTAAAAACTTAACGAATTTACATTATTATTATTATTATAAACATTAGACGTGATACGAAACAATATTTAAAGGAATAATTTTAAGCATTTTACCTTCAAAAATAATTTTTATGTTCTCCACCCTTCTCTCTAACAGTCAAGAGGAAAAAAATGTTTTACCTGGCGAACGTCCACAAAAGCAAAAACGTTAAAACGGAAATGAAAGGAAGGAGAAGCGTTTTGTAAACGGCAAAAACGTTAACGTTATTTTTTAAGGGTAAACATTAAATGGAATTCAGCGTTTTCGAAATATAATATTTATTTTCCTCGTCACGAGGTATGTCTGTCTGCATTGGAGTCAGATATCCAACGGTTGCATTTCAGTTCCGTCGATATGTTTCTATACTTCATTGTTTTTATTCGCGAAGGGTGGGGAGTATTGATTTCACGTATGAAATTGCAGTTATATTTTTTTGTTTTTTTTGTTTTGAGTTCTGCATGCAATAACACTCGTTGTTTTCGAACAAAAACAAAAATTGATTGGCAGAATTCAAAATCCATCCTCTCTCGTTACGGAATCATTTTCTTTGTTGTTGCGATTGGTTGCACTGTCATTATTTCAATTTATCATTATTACTGTGATGGGATTTCGGATTTATATTCGTAATACAAAAGATAAAAATATATGAAAATCATTTCATTTCCTTTTTTCAGACGATGATAAACTTAATCTTTTGAGTCTTGAAGATCCAAAACGGGCAGAAGAAAAACCGTCTAACGTTCATTTTTTACATTTAAAATTTCACGACCTGATTCAGTAGAAAACTTTTTCAAAAGAGTACACTCGCTTTTTTATTTTCGAAAACTGTAGTTTGTATTACAAAATTGTTGAAGTTTCTTTACTGACCTTTATATCGTCTGAAAGCAGAAAAATGGCAAATTGTGTCCCCATTCATTCAGAACAGTGAATTGCTGAATTGGAATACAAATTGGAATATGTCACAGAACATTAAAAAAATAACAATGAAATCGAAATTGCACAACTATAGATCTAAATAGTATAATTGAATTTTATTAAAATAATAGAGAAGAATAAACCAAGAAATGATACAGGCTAAAGTGGAAAATACCAAAGTGGGAAATAAATATTTTAAATAATAAGTAAATAAATAAATAAACTTAATTGTGAAAAAAGTTTATTTATTGCAAACTGTGTATGACTTGGGAGATAGTAAACTAAGTTACTCTCCGGAAACAAGCAAGGGACGTATTCCATCAGTTCTGCTCGGGAGTAGTGGCGGATTTAATAATTATAATATATAATTTTAATAATATACGAATTCTTATCAATTTATTATTCCAAATTGAATTGTAGACATAATATGCAGTCAAAATTCGTTATTAATTACAATAAAAGTATCAAATGACAATCTCGCCAATGGAAAATCTGCTCCTACCCGGAGGAAAACTGGAGCGACTTTCTTATATGGCGGGGGAAAATATTTTAAACGTTCTAATTCATATACTATTTTTAATGACGAATGTCGAAAGTGGATTTAAGGTGAATCTTATGTTGATGACTAAAATCGCTAGTTCACTAGAACGTAGTGTTCGGAGTGTGTTGAATAGGTGTAAGTGCCAAGTTTCTTAACACACATCTACCCAAGTAGGAAAAACAAATATTTTGTGTAATATGTATTCGCATACAATTCTGTTAAGATCTTTAAACCAGTACTTCAAAATGTATTTCGAACAGTGGGTTCAATTACATTGAACTAACTTTTAACCTGTTTATTTAGAAGATCGATATGTTCCAAAGTTCTGTTTACTATTGTTTTTTTGGATTGAGTAATGTGATATTTTCGGAGAACAGTAGAAATTTTAGAAATAAATATATTGCATAATTGATTTTCACTTCCATTCGACGCAGGTGACGACTACAGCGTTTTGATTCCAATTATTTCTAGAAACTTAAAAGTAATTGGCTAACTTCATGTTTGCACTGTATCTTATACAATTTGACCTTTTCCACATCTTGTCACATAAAATAAATGTATTTATATTCGAAAATTCAGGTACAAACTGCCTGTGACAACTTGGGAGGTAAGAAACTATTATTTACTATATTTTATTAAAACAGCAAACTTTTGAGTTCCTTTTGAGACTTTTTGAAAATCTTGCGAAGATTCGCTAACGATATTCGAAATGAAAATATGTCGACGGTGGTCGGGGGGGGAGGGGGGAGGGGGGTTCAACAGTATCGAGAAACGTCGATGAAGAATTTCAGTTCGAAAATTTTCGTGTTTCGCGCTATTTTTATTTTTTAGATTCCCGATTCAAGGACAATTTCTTTTGTTTAATATGTACTGTTCGCAATTGTCAGAAAAAACATTTGTGAGAAAAAATTTCTGGAAATGTAAGAAACGATAAAAAATATAGATTTTTTTCAAAGTGTGGGGTTTTGTTTGCCTTAATTTATTCGAGCTTCTAAAAAAATGTACTCATTGATTTTATATTGATTTCGTTGTGTTTTTACTTGTAGATGAATGGATGGATGGAATTCGTATACGTTCACAGAAGTATACACTTAGCAGTTCTCAACAATGTGTTTTATTAACATTGGTAACCCTGATGAACAAAACAAAAGCGAATATCTGAATAACCAAAACAATACGTGTTGATCCAATATGCGTAATCGCAAAGAAGTTGAAGAGATCGTGAATCGGGAGCGAGCAGCGACTCCCAATGGCCCTCCACCGACGGCTGGAAGAGACGTAGGAGCAGGTGAAGGGATTCATGAATCGAGGAGGCCATCTCGTTTGTCTACCATGAACTACGACATCGAAGAGGAACAGGTATTTATGGTATGCAAGGTCCTGGATTCCCCCATGAATCGTGAATGACTGTCCAGAGATATAGTTTTCCTATTTCCTCGAATCGTTGCGTTGTGGATGTGGATGTGGCACCGTCGCCAAGATGGTGTCGTTCAAAGCGCGTCGATTTATAAATCGACACAACGTCTTGTGCAGTCTGCATAAGCTGCTACCGCGATCCGTCACCATCCACGGTGGAGGCTTGGTACTCAAGACATCACCGGCCAACTTTATATTGACTTCTATGAAAATAATGGACCGTTGCGCAGTGTTCTCGACGAAGGAAATCGTCAGCACGCTATTGTCGGCGTTGATCTGCAACGCGAGCTACTGCCCGATGGAATGTTCTAGCGGTGGTCGCTCGACTCCGAAGCAAAGTGTCACCAGTTTCTCACAAGTGTCGCAGATGGAAGAGGATCATTCGTCGGTTGAATCCGAATCCAGAGTCTGTAACAAGAAGAAGAAGATCCATGTTAATTTGCCCGAGATCATTTCAGCCTTGAGACTACAGACGCCTCAGAGAGGACAGAATGTGACAGAAAATGAAAATAAACCGTATAATGCGAGGTGCGATTCGTGTGAAGCCAATGTAGGATCCACTCGGAGCATCTTAGTGGCGTCGGGAGATCCATCCGAGGAGATCTTGAGTGTTTTGAGACAAAGGGTCGTTGAGAAGTGCAACACTTGCGCCTCGTCAGCTCAAGCGGAACCTCCGTCACGAATCGCGTTGAGTCAACAGAGTATCAACAGGAAGGATTCGACCACTCAAATTTCTTCGCAATCGAGATGCGAGCGAATCGACGTGACGGCCGCGACGAAGGCTCCGACTGCCGCACCTCGACGTCTGGGGATTCCCCGGTGTGTGACAAGTGCTTCCGGATGCAGATACTGCGGAAGGAACTTGAGTTGCGCGTCGGGGAGTAAGATTCCGAGAAACCACTCGAATGTGCCTCAACGTATGAGGAATGCGCATCGAACCACTGACAATCGACCGCACAGTCGATTACCTTTGAGGAACGTGAAGAGTGCTTCAGGAGCCAGGATCTCGTGTCGAAGACCTTTCGAGTTTCAGACGGCTGCCGCAACTACACCCTCTCGATTCACGTCGAAGTTCGCGTTCCCTTGGAAAGCGGGGACGCGTCCCCTACTGAGTGCGTCGGCCAGTGCCCCGGGAAAGAACTTTGCGATGCGTTGTTCCAAGCCGTACGCCAATCCATTGGACGAGACGCGTATGACGTGCACCAGACCTCACGTGAAGGCGAGTTACAAGAACAGACCGGAGTCCGCACAAGCTTCCGACGTGCGTAAGATCATGAAGGTCATAAAACAGAAGCAACCCAGATACGTCACTCTGAGCGTGTCTGTGTTCACGAGGATCTTGAAGAACATCACCAAAGGTTTACCCAAGCTCAAGATAGTGCAGCCGTGCGACTGCTCGCGTTACAAGTCCACTATAGAGAGGAGTCTCTCCGCGACGTCGAGACATCGGAAAGGGAAGCAGCATCCGGCGACTCCCGCGTCGAGGAGTAAGAAGTTGGCGCGCAAGATCTCGAGATCCACATCTCACTCCTTCAAGGAATCACAAGTGTCCGCCATCTCCCTTCCTCGGTTCCCGCGGAAGAGTCTACGAAAGAAGGAAGGGAACCGCGACGCCGCGGAGCGTTTGCCTGTAATCTTTGTAAGTACCGTCGAGAAGAGTAAAGTTTCTCAAAACGTCCCCATTTCGATCGGCGAAGACAAGAACTCGTCCAATGAGAAGGAACCGGTGCTGTTGGTGCAAGCGTGTTCGTCCAATGAGAGCGACCAATCCCCGGAAGAGAGTACGAGTAGCAACGTGGCGTCGCAAACCGATCACTGTTCCTCCAAGTGGAGGACGTCGACGTATTCTTCCGTGGAAAACCTCCGCATCGTGATCCAGTCCAAAGACCTTCAGCGATCGAAGGCTCAAAGAGCCGTCACTTCGAGCGACTCCTCTCAGACGCTCTCCCGTCCCCACACATCCTCCTCGTCCAACGAGGACTCGGCGGTGTCGCGCAGCGCCAGCGCGCAGAAGATCCTCTCTCGCAACGTGTGGGAATGTCTCAAGGCGCAGCAGAGTAGAAGCGGGAACAGCAAGAGCTGCAGTAGGAGTCGCAAGCTCTGCGCTTAGCGTCTATCGCTCGCTCGCTCGCTCGCGTGCTCCGTGGCCGAGGCAGCTTTCAACCAATTTGTAACAAAGCGTTTTGTAAAAGAGAATAAATATTTTATTTTTTTCATCGTATATTCTCGAGCGAAATTCTAGCAGAACTGGGAACCTGGAAAGAAGCTCAAGCAGAGGGAAAGAAGCGGTTTTGCTTTTTCTTTTCGTTCTCTTCCGGGTAGAGGAGGATTTTCCATAGACGGAAGGGAATATCATTTAATACTTCTGTTATTATTAATCTCGAATTTTGACTGCACGTTATAGCTACGATTCATTTTACAATAATATATTAATAACAGTACTTAATTATTAAATAATTTCTTTTCTGAGTACTTTTACTACTGCGCCACTCACTGCAGCCCTTGGGTCCCTTTGGGTTTGGAATTGAAAAATTCGTTCTGAGAATTTTGATATATTTTCTCCGCATAGATGGTATTGGAACAACTACGAACTGATGTAAAAAAATTATCTAAAGCCCCTAAAGGGTTCTAAAACACTGTTAAATTTCACGTTTCTCTACTTTCGTATTAAATTTTAATTTTGATATTTGTTAATTTCAAAACTTAATTACCACTAAGAATATATATAGTTGTGCAGGTATTAATTATTTTACATCAGGTTTCCGACGTAAGACGTTACATGACGAACACTTGCAAGTATTTCACCTTTTCCCTTCACCTCCTTCTTTTTTCTCCTAATTGTCCTCCTTTATTCTTATGTACATTTTATTCTTCTGTACTATTTAATTTCAATTCCTCGTGTGTTACAATCCTCATACGTAGTCCATTCTATGTTACGACTATATTTATATATACACATACTTAGCTACGTCGGTGTCTAGATGAATTTTTTAAACAAAGTAAATAACACCAAATTTTAAGTTCCTGATTCTTAAAAAAAATTATGTGTTTTATAATGTCTGTTTATGTTGAAGATAGTTGTTTGTGTGTGTATTGATTGTATGTCAGAATTCTTAATTTTCAATTCATTTAAATAGTTTCATGCCAAATTTCACGTTCTGTGAGATGAAGACTTTTGAAGACGTGTGGATCAGTGACTGATACATTTACCCCCAAAAAATTACGATTAAAAATATTTGAATAAAGATTGGACACAGCGAAGTAAATGGAGGTCTCGCGACGTATCAGATTTCAGCAGACGATTTGTCTTGTGTGGGAGTCAAAATTGCACGAAGTGTTTACTGCAATTACACTCGTATTCTTTGTAAATCTCCATTGATTGGCCTTGCTATACAATTGGTGTGTAGTGTTTATTAATAACTTTGATTCTCTTCCACTTTTTTAATGGAAGGAAGAAAGGTTGTTTTTTGAAAAGACTGACGGATGCGACCGAAATGATGTAAAATATATCATGTGATAAATCGTGAAAGCACTAAATTATCGGATAAACTGCTCTACTTGATCGAGTTCATGGCGATACAACTCGTTCAGTACCTCTTCTTGATCCTTTTCAGTCATAAATTTAAAGTCTTATAAATGACTAAACCATTCAAATTAAATACGTGAAAAACTACTTTGAAAGCCACTTTGGACCCGAATGCGTTTTTCAAACGACGTATCTGGAAACCACCTTCTGCCTTTGCGCTACGCGATTGGCTTAAACATTAAATGAAAATAACAATAAAAAACCCGTCGTAGTACACTTTTCACATGGTTATACACATGGAGTTATACAATGTTACCACACTTCGTCCGGTCCGTTTTCAGTTAATATATGCAGATAATATGCGAAAACGCGTGGAGGTGGCAGCGAACAGCGAAGAGGAATATATTTCAATTTGACTAATTTTGTCTTTGCGTTTTGTATAGTGGGGAATTTTCCAACTGCGAAGATAATGAAAAGGTAATTGCCGAGTGAGGGAAACGGTTTTACAAAACTATAATTTCGAAAACTATAGACATGAAATAACGTTAACGTGCTCTCGCTTTTCACCAAAAGTTCAATTCCTGCGTTCAATTCCCGGCGGAACAGGAAACGTTTATAGCTTTTCACGTGAACGTCCCAGATCATAGAGCGAACACTCCTGTTCACCCCTCCTACTTCTTCTACTCCTGGTGTCATTACCTCTAACTATTACCGACCTCCACGTGAATTCAGTCGTTGGTTAAACTCCCCCACCTCACTAATAGTAGCAACTCGCTACCACCCACCTCCTACCTCGTTTCGCTCCATAGCACTAAGCTACATTTCCTCCCATGTACAAAGACTACAACAAAAAAGAACTTTTCTGTGTTTGCGCTCCGTGACTGGTAGTAAAAATACACTTAAACATGAAATAAAACGTGTTTGGCGAACACGGGGCCCCGAGCTGAGTCTGGCATTACTTCCACTTACTTGTGCCACGCTCCTTCCTTTCTCTTTTCTGACCTCCCTTGGTCACCTCTTGTTCTTTTCTATCCCGACGCCATTAGGGCTAGGGTATCTTTCATTTTCCTCATTCCTCTCAACTTTTGTCCCCCCTTATTCTTTGTCCCCCCTCATGTTCTGTGCCCGCTCATTTTCCCCCCCTCCATTTGAAGTATGTTGTGAGATATGTTTTGGTGTGTTGTAGATCAGGAGGGTTTTTAGTGGGTATATGGTTGAGTCCCACACGCGGGGAGAGTCATGTTGGCTCTCCCTAGTGCGTAACTGCATTTTTCCTACCTCTACAAGTTTTTCGGGCTCCAATGACTTTTGATGTCGACATGAGCCGTAAAGCCTCATAAAAATGAAATAAAACTAAGTAAAAACACATTGGGAATGGCAAATAAATATTGTTTGGTTGACTATAACTTGGTTTCTCATTAAAGTAAAAACGGAATACAACACCGTTCTCTGATTGCGATATAGGGAACAGAGGAGCATCTCTCGCTGCTCTGCGTCGGAAACTCACGAACTTCGTCCGACAAAGAAAAAGCGGAGGTGACGCGGTGAAGTAAATCTCTGAACCCTAGGTTTTCTCCGGTTTTCCTTCGGTCAGAGGTGAATTTTTCCTTAACGCTTTCTAGGTTGTTGCCTAGAGACGGTGGACTGTTGTAATAATTAATTTCGGATCTGGAATCCTTTTTATACTTACTATTCGTAAACAATATTTTCCGAATAATAATGATATTATTGTTTTATTAAATACAAATTTGTTGATTTTGTTTTTCATTTTATATCAAACACCGAACTATTTTTATATTTTTAGAATTTTCAATCCGTCTCCGCCTTAGGGTCCTCGATCGCTCTTGATGGGATGGTCCCTCACTTGTTTCCCGAAAGTGAAGAAGTTCATTGTGTTCCGGCTGGTAATTCGCGATTTTGTAATTCGCGATTTTGACATGAAATGTATTGTTAGTAGTAGTATTTATTTCACAAAGTTATACACGAGACACAACTTGTCCACCCTTCATTCGGGTCATCTTCGGGTGCGCATATAATATGCAAAACCGTGCGGAGGTAGGGAATGGGATATACAAAGTGGAATTAAGTTTAATTTGTCTAGTATGCTTTATTTAAATAATTTTTTATTGCGCGAGTCGCCGGGAGTAAATATCTGGACTGCGGTGAATTCGTCAATTGCGAAGGAGACTGTAAGGGAAACAGGAAACAGGAAACAGAAGGTGATTGCAAGGGCAGTTCTCGTGCCAGGGAACAGGAAATGCGAAGGTCGTTTTGACGCCTTCGGGGTAAAATTACGGAAGGAGTGACGCGGTTTCACAAAACTTCATCTCGAAAAAGACGCGCAGTTTAACCGGAAGTTGAACCGAGCATGAAAGCCTCCAGTCACGAAGAACGCAACTTTGTTCTCTGAGAGGTGAATAGAGTGAGCTTCCTTCCTTCCTTCCTTATGAGGAAGTTGAAAGACGAAATGAAGTTGTTAGAGAAAGAAAATGAAGAGATGCGAAGTCAACGCGTGTGGGGGTGGGGGTGGGGGGTAAAGATCTTCTTCAATAAGTGAAGCTTGAAATTGGTTCAATTAAATGTATTATTCTCCGCTCGCGGTGGAATTGGCAATTTTAAAAAGCTATGGGAATTCAGACTGATCTCGACTTCATCTTACAAACTTCAAGAGTTGGTTCAGGATTCTGTCACAATCACTTCTTGTATGGGCGCAAGTGACAAGACACAAGAAATAAAAAGGGATAAAAAGAGAGACAAAAGTGTTTGACAGCGTCGTTGACAACGTCTGCAATGTTTACTATATCTGTTCAAAATTGCAAAAACCCACCAACAGTGATGGATGCAATGACAGCGTCGGTGCAGCGATTGGCGCATTTACACACATTTAAAGATGCGCGAGAGGTATTTCACTCGCACACGTGCAGCAGCCACTAAGAGGATATTCGAGCAACGAGATCACGTTTGAGTCTCACCACTATACAATAAATTATAGTCCTGTAGCAACCCTTAAAGTTTGGACCATGAATTCAGAATCATTCTGTTTTAGATTAAATAGGTAGATAAATTGACTCAATAGCCTAGGGGGATCAGAATAACTAAAATGGATGAAATATTCACAGAAATAAAAAAAATTGTACAAAAGATTGCCAATAAAATTTTCCGGACGTTAATAATTCGCGTGGTCAAGAAATGCATGTGCGAATTTTACATACTTCATTACGAAATTACATTTTAAGAATTAATAAAATGTGAGGTGATATCACCGGAAGTCCGGTACTATGTCTGCAGTTCACGTTCGTTGACAAATATTAGACGAGCTGTCGACCGCTGGAAACAGAGTCAAGAGTCTGTGTCTGCTTTCGTCTCATTCAGTGGCTCTCGATGTAGAACAGTTAATGTTCTCACAGGGATAATCCCCATTGACTTTTCACGTACAGAATATGAAATATCGGTATCTTTTGAAAAGGGAGGGGAGGATTTGGATGAATGAAGAGGAGACAAATGTTACCGATAAACATGCAAGAAAGAAATGGTCAACATTTTTACTCTGGGCCTGACAATGAAATAGAAGAATAGCACCAAAGGACGATTAACGTATAAATATATACGCAAAATGACGCGCGGTACGCAACGAAGAATGGGAAACTGTTTGATACATTTATTAACAGGACACGGGGACTTTGGAAAGTATTTGAAGAGATTTGGTTCGAGAGATGAAGAAACCACGGACCGCCTGTTATGGGATTTTGCCCTTTGTACACACTAGAACGGACTTGTTTCTTTCTAGAATATCGAAAATACGACATACTAAAGTCCAAAATAACCGAGAAATTTATAGAGAGAGAAAGTAAATACGAAACTTTCATGACATATGTGAGCAAAGTTAGAAGCATACGTCAGTCTTAGCGAAGGGATGATGGGTGTGCACACACCTATTTGCTGGCAGTGATGGAGAACGCCTAGTTGGGCCAAGAACAGAGGCGCTCGTAGAGAAGGAAATGCAATTAGTTCCTTTGTATTGCTTCAGCAACATAGACAAGGAGGCTTAGGACAGACGATGTTTTTTTTAATATCTTGACCATGTTACAACTCACGATCATGTAAATTTGTGATTATTTCAATAAATAATGCTTTGTCTAGGGGCGTGTTTATTGTAAGAATAAATCTTGAATTTAGTGTTTTTTCAACTCTTATGATTTTTTAAACACTATACTCAGAATAATCTATAGTTCGATAATAACTTGTACCTGTAAATTTACAAACATATTTGCGTTAAATTACAAACATATTGACATTATATATGTATTATAACTCGCAGCTAACGTTTTATCTTATCTAGGAACTTATGCAAATAAAATTTTGAATCCGCTTCTGCCTTAGGGCCCTTGATCGGAATTGATGGAATACGTCCCTCGCTTGCTTCCGGAGAGTAAATTAGTTTATTGTCCTCCACGTGGTCACATGACGCAGTTTGTACTGTTTTTTGACAATAAATTTATTATTAATGTAGAATGTAAAAGGAAACGTGGCTAGATCTGTATCCTGGTACAGTGGCCTCCTCCTCCAGAACCCAGGATTCGTGCAAACACTCCGGGACAGACGGGAACCTGTTTTCAAGTTTTTCCTTTATCATGTCTGCAATCACGATTTAATTAGAATATTTATTTCGGTCTTTGTGTGTAGACATTTTCTATTGAATATCACAACGTTTCTGCAGTGAAACATTTAAGATTTACGAACTTTGTGATGGATGAATATCTCATATTTTCTTCTCTTAGATGAAGTTAATAGCGAAAGATAAATTGTATTCGTCAATCATGAGGTCGTAATTATATAATGTACTTTAATAGTAGTAAAATGGCAAAATAGCAGATTACTCTCTGCCATCGTCAGATGAACCAACAATAAACTAATGTGTTAATTTTCTCTTGTAAGCAAAAGAGAAACAAATTAACTACATATAAACAAATAAAACAATTCCATAGAAAAATAAATAATACGAAAACAAATCATCAACGGAGGAAATCAGAATAAACGATGCATCATAGATTTTGCATAAACTGGCTTCTAAGATTACATTTGTAATTACGTTTGTTTGCTACAAAATTACAATTCCACGCATATAAATTTGTAAATACTCCCATAATATTAAATGGTTTATTTTTATTTGTCCACAAATTTATTGAGAATAATTTCTCTTTAAATTCAGTCACTTATGATCCGAGAGAATCAGGAAAATGGACAGTTATTTTATAAAATAGATATTAAATGTTCCATTACGATAGTGTACTCGACAATTCTCTATTATATGTGAATTTCATGACAATTCATGTCGGTGCACCCCTTCAAAATATAAATAAGCAACGCCCATATGTCGGGTAGCATTTATTTTTTGTTGAAATGCTTGTGACAGCCACAGAAATGAACACCGGGATGAGGATTATAAATTCATTTGATTTGGATTTTAATCCGCGCACGAGAGTAGTCAAATGTTGAAGTATTGTCCTCTGTTCCTTGATGTGAGAAATCAATGAGAAGCAATCAGTCCATTCTTTCGCCGCGTCACTCCAGTAGCTGAATGGAAAGAATTTGAGCTTGTGATATTACAGCTTCTCTACATGTTAATAATAATATAATAAATTTTAATAATCATAAATTTATTGTCACAAAAACAGTACAAACTGCTTATGACCACGTGGAGGACAATAAACTAATTTACTCTCCGGAAGCAAGCAAGGAACGTATTCCATCAATTCCGATCAAGGGCAATTCCTAAGGCAGAGGCGGATTCAATTTTTTTTGCATAAGTTCTTACATAAGATAGAAAGTTAGCTGCGAGTTATAAAACTAATAGAATGTCAATATGTTTGTAATTTTACGCAAAAAATTACATGTACAAGTTATTATCGAACTACAGATTATTCTGAGTATAGTGTTTAAAAATCATAAGAGTTCAAAAAAACCCACTAAAATCACGATGTATTGTTACAATAAACACGCCCCTAGACAAAGCCTAGAGAACCTGTATAAGAAATCCGCCTCTACGCGAAGGAAAAACGGAGAAAAACCCGGGCCAGGATGTTATGACATCCACGTGAGAGGTTTGAGTTTGTGATGAGGAGGGGATGCAGTCCGGTGGTCTAAAATCTCCTGTTCACGCCCCGGTTGAAAGATGTTCCGATGCCCGACAGCCGCGTCAAAAGTTAGAATCAATGGCCGTTGAATTGCGGTGTTTGTGTGACGCCTCTCTTATCCTTTTGACGTCGGTGGAACTGTCACGGCGCATGCCAAACAACAGTTTTTGAGTTTCAAAAAATGTGTATTAATTGCCACACATACCATGAGCTCTACGAGATCACTTGTTATATTTTTTAACGATAAATTTGTAAATGGGAAATGTAGTTAAGTGCTATTGAAACTTATCTGCATGGAGCGATAGGAGTTGGGAGTTGGGTGGTAGGAGCTATTGTTAGTAATAATATAAATGCAGGGAAGTGTTAAGATATTTAATTCCTTGAATAAAGGTTTACAAGAGTTTCGGGGGCGAGATTTACAAATTATCCGAACTATCCTCTTCTGAATTATGAAAGTTTGAATACTCTGACCGG
>NNCF01128881.1:15407-27954 GCA_002313205.1 Laupala kohalensis | reverse complement strand
TGGCATGTTCTTGCCAGCGAAGTTTCCTGTCCATCGTAATCCCAAGGTACTTGACACTTGTGGACCAGTCCACAGTGGTGTCCTTGACCTTGAGCGACGACAGGTTTTGAAAAGGTTGGCTGGAAGGGCGGCCGAAAGTGAAGATAATTGCTTGGCACGTGGAGGGGTTCAAGGTGAGCCCATTGGAGGTGCTCCAAGTTTCCAAGCGGGAAGAAGCAGATTGAAGATTAGAGATCGCCAGTGGAAGTGTGAGCGCGCGCGCCACATACGCGATGTCGTCCGCGTAAAGAAATTCGGAAACATGCCGAGGAAGGACAGGAAGGTCATGAAGAAACAGAGATACTAAGAGAATGGAACAATGGGTGATTGGCTGTTGAAGGGAATAAGAACCGACTTATCAAGTCCTCTGTTAAGCCATGGAGCAGCTCCCTTAGGTCATGCAGGTGTNTAGGACATTGTTCTCTCTCTCATCGGTATCTCTTACAGTTTGGTGATCAACCCGCATGTGAGGAGGGTAGTTCTCCTTTGACTGTGCGTCACCTACTAACTGATTGCAGAAAATACACGAGAATGACGGAGTAGCGGTGGTCTGGCTGCAGAATTACCAACAATTCTCTGAAATGGAACGAATCATGTTAATAAATTATTGAAGTTCATAAGTAGATCGGGGTACCACAAGGTCTCGGGAGGGTTTAAATCTGCATTCTGTCTTTTTACTTTCTTTCTTTCCTTTTATTCTTCTTTTTCCTAGTTTGAAAATTATAGTTTTCAGAATTTAAAAATATAATGTATTAAGCATCTGATGTTCGTCCGTTTCGTATCATCTTCGTGTTGAGACATTTGGTGAATTCAGGAGAGGGTTTTTGATGTTTCATTTTGCAGTGTACCTCACTTGCTTGGATCCAAACCGCAAGACGATCGTATCTTCCTCGTTAATCCTAAAGTTTGCACTTCTGTATAATGGAGTGGCTTCTGTCTAAGCAATGCATTAGTAGATATAACCCTTCAGTTCGGCCGCGTGACTGCGTCACACTCGTCGGTGTATCCCCGAGGGGGGAACGGGGACGAGTGTGAGGTCAATCTGAACCAAAAGTCTCTCAAAGGGAAATCGACAGGGAAACATATTACATTAGCAAGTCCCGGCAGCGCACTGAGGTATTCTATGTCAAGGGTCTGAAAGCGGAGGGAAAATTTGCGAGATGCGCCTCACGATCTATACAAGTTGTATGCGAATATGTACATCGATTGGCGTGTAACTTAAATAGCATAAGAATTATGTTGATTAAAGACTTAATTAGTTGTTTGTTGTACACAAAGTGGTATAACAATACAAAGTGAGGATATAAATAAAAGACTAGGTCAACCGATGAGATTAAATCGCATGGCGAATCGAATCTAACCTTTTTATTCTCTTTGAAAATATGAGTGTTTTACTTTTCAGCATCAATGTTTATTATTATATTTACCTGAGTAATATATGGCAGATACTACTTGCCCCCATATCGTTAAATGCAGGTTTCACTGTGACTCGTATTTAGCATTAACTATGTAAACAGGGCATCATAACAGTTCTGAATAGTATTACAATGAATAGTTATACGATGGAGCGTTACGTAACTCACCTGCAATTCATTCCCTATGAAAACATTGTTTATTACTCACTCAGTGATTTCATGAGTCTGGAATCAAGTTACATCGTTTTAAAAATAAATGAGTCAAGTAGAGTGTTTTCCTGATTAAATTTTAAAAAGCTGTTATGTGAAGGGGAGGATGAAAAGGTGGAAGATGAAATAACAGGAAATCATCTTCGTCTCTCCCTTTTGCCTTTCAGCGTCCGGTTAGCCCTTTCAGATATCCCTTCTTATCTGCAGCCTTGCGCTGAACCTCTTGCACCGTTGCTCCTCTCTTTCTACATATCTCTTCAATGCTCTGATCCCACGTTCCTCCAGGTCTCTGCCCACTGCTCTTTTCCCCTCTGGCCTTGCATTCCATATTACCTTGGTTTTTCTGTGGCTTTCCATTCTTGTCACGTGACCAAACCATTTTAAACTATTTTCTTCCATCGTGTGTACTAATGGAGTTTGCTTAAGCTGTTCTCTTATTTGTGCGTTTCGTATACAGTCTCTCTTTGTTTTTCCGCTAATTTCATTTCTGCTGCAGTTAGTCTGCTTTCTATTTTCTTATTTGTAGTTAAAGCTTTCTGTAGCATAAGTTAATGGAAATAACAGGAAATCACCGGCATTAATTTCCTATTAATGACGCTCGTTAATTACGAACACGACACTTCGTCATTTCAGTGTTTTTCCTCGCTGACTTTCGCAGAAAAGGAACGAAGCTTCGACGAGGGGAGACTTTTGCTTATGAACGTCATATGATGATCCTCCCTCCCTCTTCCTCGCTAAACGAAAATGCGAGCAAAACATGGCACATGAAACACAGGGATTGACTCCCTATCCACTCCCTTCACGAATCAAATAATTGAAATTTTTGCGATATCGTTTCCATTGAATTTTATGAGTCTTTGAAACGTTGTGTTGCAGTGGATTCACGTTCTCGACCCCCCAGGGGACTTACATCTAGTAAGTACGTGTTTGGCGAACATGGGGCCCCGAGCTGAGTCTGGCATTACTTCCACTTACTTGTGCCATGCTCCTTCCTTTCTCTTTCCTGATCTCCCTTGGTCATCTCTTGTTCTTTTCGATCCCGACGCTATTAGGGTTAGGGTATCTTTCATTTTCCTCTTTCCTCTTCTTCTTTTTTAAAATGTTTTTAGTAAAAGTCATGTGATATGTTTGAATTTGTGTTTTGAGTTGTAATGCAGGAGGGTTTTTAGTGGGTATGGCTGAGTCTTTCGGCGAGTCCCACACGCGGGGAGAGTCATGTTGGCTCTCCCTAGTGCGTAACTGCATTTTCCCTACCTGTACAAGTTTTAAGGGCTCTAATGACCTCGCTGTTGACGAGCCCTAAAGCCCCACAAAAAAACAAAAAAAAACACGTTCTCGATATATTCGCTAGTCACAACAAATACTTGAAATATTTTCACGACGTAGTTCGTCGACAATCCAACAGAGTGCGCTGATGTGTTCTTACTTCTTTTGTTATCCGCCACGTGGTCATACGCAGTTTGCAATTCCTTTTTGGAATATGAAATATATAAATTAATTAATTTATAATGATAAAACCGCCGATGTTCACTGAGGGTTTTTCAGCTTTCCCGGAAAGTTTGCATTTCGTCACAATGGCTGTTTCTGTTGTTTCTGAAGCGACGATATTCCGTTTAGATTTGTGAAAATAGTCACTTCACATCCAAAAGTTGAGGAGACCTTTATCTTGCTTTATCCCGTTCTTAGAACAAAGCGGCTTCAGCCACAGTGCTTTTCTCGGGATCACCTGATTTAGTAAAGGTCTGTTCGATAACTGTGTTGTATTCGTAGAACAGGCAAACGTCCAGATGCAACTCAAGATGTTCTGGAGACGCTGTTTATCTATGAGAACGTGTTGGAAAGGAAGTACAGTTGCGTTCCCAGAACGAATGATACTGGACTTGTCTCGTTTCCACCATGAAGGCACTGGGTCCTCTCCCGGCGATTGAAAGACGGGAATCTAGTTTATAAACACGTTTCTTTTCTTCTTTTGGAATATTTTTAACTGTTACATAATATGTCTAGAATCTATAAATTTGGAAAATATCTATTAATATTAATATTATTGACGTTTTCCGGGCTATTAAGCCGTGGTCCACTGCTATTTCTTATAAAAGGTTTCCGCAGCTACTGCGGCTGCCATCTTCAGTGGGGACGTCGTGGGCGTAGCGCCCTCCTCGGCGTCCCGGCTCCAACTAGAAACCCGGCCGGAGACCCCCACCTACTTAATAGGACGCGATGACGTAGGGGTCGTTTCTGATTGGCTCGCTTCGCCGAAGTGCTGCTGTGATTGGAAACCCGGAAAACGACAATAATATTAATGACACCGGCCGTGAAAGTGAACATTTATATCTGTTAGTACTATTTCTCGGAACTAACATTGTGTAAATATGATTTTATTTCTTACTTCTTCTTCTTCTCTGTTGGTGAGGAACGTGATTGAAGTCGCGTGTGATGCAGAAGAAGAAGAGAAAGAAGAAGAAGAAGAAGCAGAGAATGAAGAAGAAGCAGAGAATGACAAAAAGCAGAGAATGAAGAAGCAGAGAATGAAGAAGAAGCAGAGAATGAAGAAGAAGCCGAGAATGAAGAAGAAGAAGCAGAGAATGAAGAAGAAGAAGCAGAGAATGAAGAAGAAGAAGCAGAGAATGAAGAAGAAGAAGAAGCAGAGAATGAAGAAGAAGAAGAGAATGAAGAAGAAGAAGAGAATGAAGAAGAAGAAGAAGAAAGTGCGAGAGGGAGAGGAATGGGTGTGAGGTCACAAAAGAGGTCGGATGAAAGTGATTCTGTTAAAGCAGCTACATCACTTTGGTTCTTGCTACTCTTAATCTTTTGAAATTCATGTTTCAAAGAAACAAAATTATTCAAAACAACATCTCTACTCGCTCATAGAAATTAAGGTAGAACTCAAAAGTCAATCAGATCACTGTGATAGATCAATGTTTTATTTATTTATTTTAAAACACAACAATATGAATATGAATAATAACGTCTAAAGAAAAATCAATCTATTTTGCATCTATCAGTTTTTGAAATGCGCAAAAGTATGGCGTACAAACATGGCGACAGAGCGCAATGCTTTCTTGATTTATGCGCCACACTTAAAAAAAAGTGAAAAATCCTTGTTATATCCGGTGACCTACAAACATAAGTGATGTAAAAAAATACTACGAAACATTTCCTACAAATCAATTTCATCCTTTTCGTCATTTAAAACTTGATCTTATTTTGAAAATGAGTGTTTGTTCCATAAGACGCAATGTATTACACGATGAATCATAATTGAATTATATCAATTAAATGGTTTTGGTGAGATTTGTTTTCCAAGTTGAAATCACAATTGTAGAAGACACTAGCACTTACTTCTACATATACCCATAGCAAGACGCTGCAACCCCCATAGCAAGACGCTATAACGCCTCAGACGCCGGCCATGATGTGTTGTTTATACTACATAGCAACCGACGACTGCTTATACTCAGATACTCTATATCCAAGATCAACAAACACATCGACCTACGCCAGAGGAATACGTAAACATTATAGGTTCCGTGGAACCAATGGAGGCGTATTGACCAAGTAATTATACAACGCGTCATAGATGTTTATTTGGAAAGATGAAGGCTTGTTTGGATAGAAGAAAGCCGGTCAACAATACTACCGTGGTGTAATCAAAGAGACAGCAACGACCAAACTTTCAGTATCAGCTCAGCTCTCGAACCGCTGACGCTGCTGTTGGACCAAAGTGCTGCCCGACTGACGCCATCGGAAAGGATCGCTGGGACTCAGTCTCGCTCCAACTATCGACGCTGTGTAGTGGTACGATTAGGAAGTGCTACCAACCTACAAACAATTAGGAGTTACAAACTGAACAATTCTCTCTCAAAGAAACCAACGAAACTGACATTGATCATTACGTGCCCCCTTGCTGTCATTAGGCACAAGAGAATTCTTTTCCAATATTTGTTATATGGCCACGTTGAAGACGAGGTAATTTACTGCGAAAAACTCAAAATAAATTAATAAACACAGTGCGTTTCCGTTCATGATTTGTTGTGTTAATATAAATTTCTGAAAGCAAAGAAATATTTCTCAGAGTGTAATAATGCTGCGGTATTAATTATAATGGCTGCGCTTGTCTCCGTTGCATTATACACAACTATTTCAGTACTGTTGTAGACCCATAGACTTGCTGGTGATGGAGACCCAGCGTTGTCACGAAGGTGTCTCCGTCTCTCTCTCTCGATGTCGTCTCTCCTCCAAGCGAATGTGCGATACGTCTCGTCATCACAGACAACCTACGGCGGAGACCGCTGGGTCTGTATCGCATGTAAGTGTACGGGGATTCCTGGGGTCCACACCCTTGGCGGGCAATGTCGCAGTTTCATCAGTTTGTGTTCGTGAACGAATCCGGTAGAAGACATTGACGAGAAACCTTTGTTCTTCACTTCGCTACTACAGACGTCAACGTCTACATTAATGCGTTGGAAACAAAGGAGTAATGTTTTCCTTGCTAACCATAATATACCTAAATAAATTTATTATATTTATGTTATATAAGTTGGTAAAATAACGAACTCAATACATCCAAATCAATGTCCTCCAATTATATCCACCCACCTACCCAATTCTATGTTCACTTCCGAAACTAACGCCAGTGAAGTCATGGGAATCATCAGCTCATTAAAAAACAAATTTTCAACAGGCATAGATGGTATACCTGAGTTTATTGTTAAATTTTCCTCCCACGCTATATTAAATCCACTCATAAATATTTTTAATAGTTCTTTATCGAAACAAGTGTTTCCTAACATATGTAAGAGAGCTAAAGTGAAACCTTTACACAAGAAAGAAAACAAACTTAATATTGGAAATTACCGATCAATATCTCTACTACCCACTTTCTCAAAAATTCTAGAAAAATTGTTCTATAATCGTCTTCTAGATTTTTTATAAAAAACTAACATTCTCTCTGACGATCAACAGGGTTTTAGGAAATCATTTTCCACTACAAGCGCCACATTTTCCTTCTTAAACGATGTTACCACATCTCTTGACCGTGGAGAAAATCCTCAGGGTGTTTTTCTTGACTTATCCAAAGCATTCGATGTCATTGATCCCGGAATTCTCCTTTCCAAATTGCATTCTTCAGGTATTCGTGGACTTCCACATCAATCGCTAAATTCTTATTTAAAATATAGATATCAACAGGTCGAAATAACCTATATTAAAAATAAAATACTTGAGCGTTGTCTTTCAGAAACAAAGCCACTTGCGGAGTACCCCAAGGTTCAATTCTCGGCCCTATACACTTTGTATTGTATTTGAAAGATATGTCATCATCCACATCAGATTGCAAAATGGTTCTCTTTGCTGATGATACTAATTTGCTATGTAAACACGCCAACGCTCATAACGTTTTGTCTAATCTTTCGACTTGGTTCCATGCAAATCGTCTCATTGTAAACACTGACAAAACAGTGTCTGTCATTTCACAATAGAATCACAAAATCTTTACCCCACGTTTCTCTTTCTTTAAACGAAACACAATTAAAAACTGTTACGAATACAAAATTCTTAGGTCTCCATATTGAAGACAACCTCAAATGGAATTGTCACGTTGACAATCTTAATTCCCAATTAAGCAATTTTGTGTTACGCATTCCGAAACTTAGTTAACGAAGTTAGTCCACGTATTTTCCGTTGCGTATATTTTGCAAACGTTTACTCTCATTTACGTTACGGCATTACCTTCTGGGGTAATTCCGGTCAGAGCATTCAAACTTTCAGAATTCAGAAGAGGATAGTTCGGATAGCATTTTCCATTGCACGGGATGGCGCAGTCGGTAAGTGCATGAGCGCGTAGAGCTCAAGGTCCCGGGTTCGAATCCCGGTCCCGTCTACCATTTTCATTCGACGTAACGTGATTAATCTGTTACCTGGCGGTGAGGTTCACCGCAATCTAAGAGATTTCTATGCTAGGAACTTTTGCTGAATTTTTTTTGAATCCGCCTCTGCCTTAGGGCCCTTGATCGGAATTGATGGAATACGTCTCTTGCTTGCTTCCGGAGAGTAAAATAGTTTATTGTCCTTAACGTGGTCATACACAGTTTGTAAGTGCTTTTTTGACAATAAATTTATTATTATTATTATTATTAAAAAGCGTTTTTGAATCATTTTCAGAAACGACACCACGTTACATGTTTTTTTTATTCTTCGAACAACACTTTTATTCTGTGAATTTTAACCAATTCGTTAGAGACATTCTGGAGAAAATACTCAGAAACGTACAATTCATTAGTCTTTTAAGAGCGAAGGAATAGAAATGCAGCCTCAGTGGCAGCCAAACGTATTACGTAGGGAAACACTGAAGGCAGCTTTTAGAAATCAGGTTCCTGTTTACTGCTATCGGAAAAGTTATGGAAACACGCGTTTGCACTTTGACAATATGTGGGAAGTGGAAGATGGGTGGAGGCGGGGGAAGGGGCACATTTGCAGCGCGCATCTACGGAAAGGGGTGGAAAAGAAGTGGGAGGCGTCAGGGTGCCAGAGTCTTTCCACCTTGTCTCTCCACTCGCGTATCGAATATAAAAACATATTTTTAAGAAAAAATTAATTGACGGGAGTACATTCCTATGAGATTTTTGTATTCAGCTGCGACGTGTGCGTCTGCTTCTTTTACCTATCTGTCTTTACTCGCGTGACAGAAATTACACATATAGTCATAACTGGACAGGAAATTGGTAATGTTTAATGAAAGAATAAACAATTTTATTTTTACTTTTATGTTAATTTCTGAGACCAGAAACTGTTTTATTAAGTTCTGTTATATAGATCTTTGCAATAACCTAAATCCGTAAATTTTCTTGAAGCATTGTTCCCACGGTGCGTCTGAATCTCGCATCGTCAAAACGCTCCTTGTGTTTTCGCTCGAGGTCATTCGTGACGCGAAACGTCGGTGAATCCTTTCGCCTAGGGCTCAATACCTCCTTCTATCCAGCTCCTCTTATTGCTCCTAATATCACTAACTCCAATACTGACTCTTACTAGTGACTCCTCCACGTGAACTGGGTGACCGAAGTGATGTTTACAATATTTGTGATAAGTGAAATGTTGTTTTTTGTGAATATTTATAATTGTTCTATTCACCTGAAAAGGTTTTTTTTGTGGGTCTTTACGACTCATGTTGAAATCGAAGGTCATTGGAGCCCGAGAAACTTGTACAGGTAGAAGGGAAAATGCAGTTACGCACTAGGGAGAGCCAACATGACTCTCCCCGCGTGTGGGACTCATCGAATGACTAAACCATACCCACTAGAAACCCTCCTGTTCTACAACACACCAAAAACATATCTCACAAAATACATCAAATGGAGGGGGGGCTAAAATGAGGGGGGACAAAAAATGAGGGGTAGGACAAAAATGAGAGATATCCTCGCCTTGATAGCGCCGGGATCGAAAAGAACGAGAGGTGACCAAGGGAGGTCAGGAAAGAGAAAGGAAGGAGCATGGCGCAAGTAAGTGGAAGTAATGCTAGACTCAGCTCGGGGCCCCGTGTTCGCCAAACACGTACTTACTAGATGTAACTCCCCTGGGGGGAGGTTATTTGTGATGTCAATGGAAACGTATTTTAAGCCAATTGCCTGAAAGTGATGAATTTCTGTTTCATTAAATAAAATATCCAGACAAACTATTCTTTACAATCACACTAATTAACTACAGAAATTATATCGTTAAACTACTAATAACTCAGTTTAAAACGAGCGTTCCATATAACAAATATGACATGTACAAAATATTATCGTATGAATTAGATACAAACAGAAATATGACTCCTTTGTGTTCTTTTGGTCGCATTTCAGCGTACTTTTGTTTGAAAACAAAAAAGAGCTTTCGCAGGAAACAAACGAACGAAGTGACTGAGGAGCATTAGAGTTTTCCATCAAGAGCAGCTAAATACAATTAGTGTCTTCCCGTGGATATGATACAGGCAATCGTAATTATATTTTATATTTTAGCTTTTAACACTCAAGAACCCATTACAAACTGAACTCCGACACTGGGAGTAGAAAGGAAAGAAAGACAAAAAAGCATTAAGGAAGTAGTCCACGTGGACACAGATGGAGGGAGCACAACGCTGTCACATCCGTCTTCCGTTGTTGCTGGCATTTGTCCACTGAATGTTACCTCGCTTGCTTCCTCCCGTTTATCTTCCTTTACTTCCCTGTGACGTGTTCTTCGCCTCGGAAGAAGAAGTTTCATCTCAGCACTATTCGCGTTTTTTGTTCCTCCCTCTTCTCTTTGTCGTCACAATGATTTATCTCTCCTCACGTGAAACTTTATGTACAGACAAGTTCAATCTTTCTTACCTGCACAAGAACAAAATGATTGGAAAAATGATGCAAAGTGATGATGGGTGAGGGAGTTGAGATGAAAGTTAATTGTTGACAAGGTTAAAATGAATTAATGACATGCTATGATATGATGAGAAATAATAATACAATACTGATTTCCTAGAGACGACATGATGATATGGAGAGAAGATACTGGAAACCAGTTGGTTGAAGCTGTTGTAGAGTCGATCCAGGTGGTTGACGTGTTGACAAAGAAAAAGTTGATGAGTAGTAAATCTCTGGTTGCACGTATCTTCTGAGGTGCAATTATAGGTTCGATCTTGCGAGAAAATGTCGGCTTGGCGACGAGAATAAAAGGTAGCGATGCGATGTGTTCGAACGTAATAATCCCTATTGTGAAGGGTTCAACAAGAGAAAATATATGTCGGTTTGGCGCCGACAGTAAAGAGTTTGAACTGCGATAAGAGAGGCGAGATCAGAAGTTTATCCTCTCATTAGTGGTAGTAATCATAGTAGTCGTGTATTAGCACAGCATCTAGTGTAGAAGTAGCGTAAAAGTAGAGAAGAGAAGAGGCCATGTAGTTTCTATAGTTTTAAACTAGTGCGCTGTTGCCAATTTGATTCGATGAATCGATGTGACATTCTGCTAACTCGATTAGGTGTGACGTCTCGTGACGAGACGAGGAAGGTTTGGCTTCGCCCAACTCTTGCGTGATACAGCATTAACACTCCAATGTAGTCGGCGAAGGAACTTGTAATTAACTCAGTAAATTATATGATGATGAATAATTCTTCTATTTTTTAAGTATATGGCAAAATATTTGAATCAACCTATGGCTTGAAAGGAAAATTTCCTTACCTTATTAACAATCAAGATAAATCACTTAAATTGACCAAGGAGATTGTTCTCCAGAGATGATTCACTAAGTAAATGATTCAATACATTGCCATAAAAGATTCGACTCACTTGTGTAATGAGAACTTATCAAAAATGTCTGTACAAAATGTTTCAACAAATTACAAAAATTTTGTATCTTNCAGCATTAACACTCCAATGTAGTCGGCGTAGGAACTTGTAATTAACTCAGTAAATTATATGATGATGAATAATTCTTCTATTTTTTTTAAGTGTATGGCAAAATGTTTGAATCAACCTATGGCTTGAAAGGAAAATTTCCTTAGCTTATCAACAATCAAGATAAATCACTTCAATTGACGAAAGAGATTGTTCTCCAGAGATGATTCATTTAGTAAATGATTGAATATATTGCCTTAAAAGATTCGACTCACTTGTTTAATGAGAACTTATCAAAAATGTCTGAACAAAATGTTTCAACAAATTACAAAAATTTTGTATCTTAATTTTTCCTCAAAACTAGTGCCGGGGATACTTGATAAATTTGAGACGTTTACTGAGGGGAGGGAGTTCTTCTTTGTACATGTTACGAAAGGGGAGAGCTGGGGGTAACATTGTCCATTTCGACGAATGTATTTCATGGATAACCCCTTCATATTCTTCGCGGTTTTTCTTGCGTGTACCAGAATTTCAATGTCTGTCAATTTGTTTGAAAGGGATAGAACTTTGTGATGAAATATAATTATTTTATTTTCGCAAAAGTTTGNTTGGTACAGCTTCTAGTTCCGGATCAAGCCCGCACACTGCACCTGAACGCGATTGTCACCTTCGAGTACCACATCGTACTCCTGAGAGCACGTTGTAACTGTGTATGGGGGCGGCAGGAGGAATAGATGAGGACGTGCGAGATGAGGAAGCAATAGGTGAAAGAACGAGGAAAAGAGGAGTAATGGATGTCGAGATAGGAAGAGGAGATGGTGATGAGGTAGGAGCAGAAGGAGGAGATGAGGTAGGAGGTAGAGGAGATGAGGTAGGTGCAGGAGGAGGTGTAGGAGTGGGTAGTGGGGCAGTTGGATGATGTGAGGTCAGATGTGAAGCTAGAAGACAACCGAAGTGCTGTTTCCCAGACGGTCTCAGGTGTTAACCGTGCTGGGTAAAGTCCTTGGCAGTCAGGTGTGGTTGCAAATCAAAAAATGTGATTTTTGATTTGCACTTAGTAAACGATTTGCACTTAGCAATTTAGTAAACGATTCAATACATTGCCTTAAAACATTCGACTCACTTGTTTAATGAGAATTTTTAAAAAATGTCTGAACACCTTACTTTTATTACATATCTGTTAGCTTCCTCAAAACCAATCGACGAGGCAGTTGTCTTTATATGTGAGAGTTATTGGCCAGATTTATCAATAGGGATGTCGCGCATTTAGGCCAAATAAAACGAAGAATTTCGTAAATTATACCCACGTTTCGAACTTTCATCAGGACTACAAGAGGAACAAAAAAACATGGCATCATGAAAGCGTAAATTTAAAAAATTAAACCTAGACAAACGAGCCATCGCTAATAATTTATTAGTTTAATAATTTAAGGCATAATTTAAAATATTCTTTGTTTTGTTTGACCGAAATGCAAAAAAAAACATCCCTAGAGGTATGCATACATTTCTTTCGTGTACTATAAGCGTGGATTTTTTTT
>NNCF01128880.1:458572-476332 GCA_002313205.1 Laupala kohalensis | reverse complement strand
CGAGATATCGATTCGAATGATCGATTCGAAAAGGAAAATATGTCAGAACTGAGAATACGTCCGCAACGAAGTTCTGGGCATTCATTCCGCTTCGTAGGTTTTTTCGCCAGCTTCCACGAACGATGCAATTGATACACCCAAACGCGATGGCTTTTACCAACTAGAAAATCAAAATTACACTAATGATATTTGAGATTTTACTTTACGAATGTCGAAGAAAATATCGGCCACTTTTTCCTCCATATGAAATCTTTTAATGAAAATAAATACGGGAACTTGAATGTATAGTTGAAGATTTTTACTAAGCAGAAATCTCGACGAAATATTTGTTGTTGTTGTCTGTCGCCTCTCAAATTTTTTAGAGATGGCACAATTCGAGTTGCCCGAGTTGACAAGGGTCCCACTGCTATCTTTTTGCGAATGTCGTCTCATTTTTTAAAAAATCTCCCATTCCGCACGTCGTACCTCGTCGACTGAGGTTGACCCGTCCACCTGAGGCCACTTGGAACAGACAGCTGCCTCGACATCATTTCAATCGTCTCTTACAGGAGTCTCGAATAAAGAATAGAGAAAATGAAGCCCGGGTACTCGTCAGAATGACTGAGAAACGGTGGCATTTCGCCAGCCTCTGGGTTAAGCGAGGACGATTGTCATCGCACAGGACAGGGGCTTAGTAACCTTCCGGAAATTAAAATTCCAACTTTCAGATATTTGCGGAAGTACCGACCGTAGGTCAAGAAAGGTCCAGAAGGTCGTCTCCGGAGTGTAAGATATTCTTTCCGCGTACATTGTGAGAGTGACAAAGGCTGTGGATAGTTCGCAATAACCTCTCAACATGAAGAGTCGAGTACTCCGCCGACTAAGGTTGTGACAAGACAATTTATTGAATTCTACCGAAACTTCCTAACTCCCTCCATCGGGCGAATCCCTCCGTTGTCATCAGTCACCAAGTGACTATTTTATTAATTCGCAATTTTATGGGTAAAACTGTTTTTTTTTCTCAATGTTCATTACAATAGACAAAATTGAGTTTACACACATCACGATAATGACGATTTTCAAATATACTGAATGGGGTTACTGCAAAAAATGACTCATCTTAAGTTCGATTTGTATTTATACAACTTTTCGAACTCGTGTTTCTCGTTCTGTTTTGTGGATCGCAACAAAATATAGAATTTAAAGAATTGCCAAAAAAATCATAGAGAAATGGAGGGAGAGCTAATAGGTGTTATGATTCCTAGAAGTGCGACAAGCAGCCACCATATATTATAGTTCGTATACAAAATTACTGACTTGACTTGTTATTTTTTTTTTAGATTTGCCGCAAACATTGGCTGAAATCAATACACGCGTGATGACGAGGATAGAAAGGATACCAGCGTAAATGAATCGAAAGATAAAATCATCTCTGGTACGTAGAAATTGAAGCCACGCCATTGTCTCCGGTAGATGAATACTTGAGCTTATTACAGTATCTCATCGAATACATCAACTGCAAATTATTTTCACGTGATGGGAGTCAACAATTTCGGCTATGGACTATTTGGGGAACATGTACTCCCGAACCTCCATCAGCATAAACCACCGTGGACCCTTCCCCGGACGCGTAGCTCCACCGTCAGCTGGTGGTTTCCCAGTCCGTGCAAAGTGGACATGTGCCTTCCATTCGATATCGCAAACAAAGCGGAAGCTTTGCACGCTTTGTTTACTATATGGAATGGCAAATGTTTGCTATATGAAATGGCGAAGCAGTAATCTTGATTTTCGGGCAACGTAAACACCAAGATCTTGTGGTTCTAATGCCCGTCGAACAACGCCAGGAGTAAGATTATCATGTTCCGCAAAAGAGTGTAATATCCAAACTCATAATTTTTAACAAGATATATGGATATCATACAAATTTACATACGTCGCTTTATTATTTATATACGTTTACAAGACAAGATAATAAAATCGACGGTTCATAAATATTTTCTGAAAGAAAACTAAAGTACGACAATTTTGTAAGTTGAATTTATTTATTACTCGGAAACATGAAACTGAGATACATCAATCGTATTTTGGCGAATGAATTAAGTTAAAACATTTTTTCTCATTATTTATTCAAAGTCAATTCTAATTATGACACTCCACGGAACTGAAAAAATTAAATTCTTAAGGAAATAACCAATGATAAGATAAATATCACTTTCTAGTTCCTCATAAAGTTGCAAACATATTTGCATTAATAAATGTTTGTTTATGGTTTCGATCTGGTTTGGATAAATAAAAAATGAACAAAATTTTGCTACGAAGAATTTTCATTTACGTCACTATTTATGCCTCAGGAATTCGGGTTAATATTTCTATCGTCTCCTCGTTTTCATACAATAGAGAAAATTCAATATCAGTGGATTAATTAAAATTAATGGATGCATACAAACTATTAAATTTTCTCTCAAAAGCAGCAAATGATTTCGTTGGAATGTGTGGGACGTGCTGCGATCGCGTGATCAATGAGAGAACTAGAACAAGTAGTTTGTAAGTTCGCTACGAGATAGCAGCACACGCACTTAAAGCGATTAATTCAAAACAAAGTGTTTGTTTCACGGGAAGAAATAAGGAATAGATTATATACAATTCCAAATTCAAAATATTTCTGAATTCAAACATGAAGATGGAATATTCTCTCACAATTTCTCATGAAGCGTTGTCTCACATTTTCAAATTGTAATGAACAAAAATCGCGGTTAAAAAGAGAAAATATTCATTGAAAGATAATTTTATTTAACTAATATTTAAAAGTAACTTCAGCCAAAGTACATTTGTATGCGGGACACTTAAAATATTATGATCCAATGATACTGCCTTGACGCTCTTTTTACTTTACAAATACACCGATTGTGTAAAGAAATTATTGTAATCGTTCAAAAAGAAAAATTGAGATCTCTTCGGATCTTTACATATTGGCTCCAATAGAGTCTATTTTCAAATTTTGGCGATGATGTCCAATGTCTTATGTGTGTGTATGTTAAGAAATTTGTTCCCCCGATAACTCATGAACAAATAGATGTATTGAAACCGGTCTTGAAATTTGACTTTGCATACATTGGGAATAGAAGCCTATTTCTGGACAACTCATACCGACACACCGCGCTCCAACACTGGTTTCTTAAAATTCAAAATTTTGAAAACATACATAGAAGAAGTTTGAGTCAGTTTATTCCTCTACAGCGCTTTCCCTCTACGTGTTACCGTTTACGAGATACAGCGAAAATTTATTGCGCAAAAAGAGTTATCTTGGAGGTGCTGTTTTTGTATCACCCTACAACACTATTGCACAGAGTTTAAGGTAAAAATAATTCACGCAATCTGCACTTGTGAATCCTCGTATTATGTTCAGGAGTGCACTACGCAATGTGTTAAGTAATTTGAAATTGATTTTTCTTCTGAGTAAGTCATTTAGTATAATAATTATAATATGATTTCTTATTTAAGTTCTTTTCTTACATTTTTAGTGTATTGTAGTGTGGTGGCATGTATTATTTCTTTTTAATTGTAATTGGAAAGTTCAGTGGGGCACAATCCAGATTTTTAAATTGGGAATAGGAATAAAAGTAATAAGATTTTGAGCACAATACGCACGATTGCATCATAAACCAAAATAAAATTTGACTTCCGTTCCTGAAATGAAACGTGTGACAAGCGTCCTCACATCCATACGACAGAACACAATATATTTTAAGGAACTTTTGTTGGACAAGACTGAGGGTTCAAAGTGATTTGGAATACTCCCAAATACGGGCGTCCTGTCTGGAAAAAATCAATCATACTCGCCTGAGTTTTTCTCCGGTTTTCATTTCGGTAGAGGAGGATTTTTTATGCAGGCTGTCTAGGGTCGTGTCTAAGGCCAGCGCCTATTGATATAATAAATTTCGAATTCAGAGGGATTTTTTTACTAGCAATTTGTTAACATTATTTTCCGAATAATCTATAGTTTGATAATAATGTGTGCGTATGAAATAACGTTTTTTCGCATTTTATCATATACAAACTTGTAAGAATTCTGTAAATATTACAACGTGTACCAAACTATTTTTATTCTAATCTTGTGTGTGTGTTGAAATGTGAACTCCTTAGCCTCTGCCTTAGGGTCCTTCATCGGAATTGATGGAATGGCCCCTTGCTTGCTTCCGGAGAGTAAACTAGTTAATTATCGTGCAAGTGGTCATTTGTAGTTTGTAACTGCTTTTATTTGACAATTAATTTATTATTATTATCAATTACCTCATGTGCGTTTCAACTCACAGAAATTTTCGTTAATCTATGGAACAAGAAATCGAAATTTTGAAATTATACCTGAAACAAAAATTATTGCAATGTTTTGAAATGTTTCTAAAATAAAAACATACTCTTGTTGAAGTTAGAGATTCTATCGTGTCTTTTAACTATTTACAACTGGCCTGAGTTAAAAATCGTAATTTGCTGATTCAGCTTATCATTCTTTTTCATTTTCAACGCTGGCAATTGACTGCACTGGTGCCTCCTAGCTTATAGCTTGGTCAACTCCGATATCAAACACCTTCAGGTTTTCCAAAATAAAATCTTACGCGTCTCAACCAACGCCTCCTGGTACATCTCCAACAAGCAACAGAGACCTTAACGCACGCAGGCGATGTATTGTTTAATGTTGGGTACCACGTCGTTTCTCCGCTTGCTTCACCTCGGTGGAATCTCAAATCCAAGCTCAACAGAATTCTTTCTCGTCTGCTTAAAGACTCCCTCCCTCCCCTTGAGAAATTTATAGGATAATTCATGAAGAGAAATGCTCCAATTACACAAATAACGCAATACTAAATAAATTAATATCACATGACAAACTGTTGAGTTGGAGGAATTCAGAGGGGATGACCTCCCTATAAAGAATGAATCAATGACCGGTGATGGGTGAATGAATTCTTCCCTTCTTTTAACTATTGTTTTATTTTATATATTAAACACTTTAAAATATTGTTAAGTGTAAATGAATTCTCCGAAGAGGTTAGGAGAAAGAGGAAGCAAATACTTTAATTACGCTTCCAAAGAGTCATTATTATTTTCGCCTTCTATACGATTATGGATGAGACGTGGTAATTGAGATGACGAACACTATTAGGATTCAGAAAACGCGTATCCCCCCCCCCCACATCGNCCCCCCCCCCACATCGACTTTTGCCTTCGTGAGCCCTCATACGAATTAGATGCAGTTGTCACGTTAGGAAGGAAGAGATACTCCAGCAGAAGAATAATTGGACACTTATTAGTAGAAAGATACAAAGTGTTAAATTCGTGAACAAAAAGTTGTTGTTAGAAAAATATTTATATCATACATTTTTATTTCTTTCTTCTTGAAACAAATGGGAAGTCTTTGTCGTACAAAAATGAAAGTTTCATGAAATTAAAGTGGATAGGAAAACCACAAAACAAAACAAAAACAATTTATGAAAGTCCAATCTCATTTTCAAAGTGATATGTGCCACTTATTTACAGAGCTACCTGTATCTCGCTTTATGCTCTTCCTTCGACAAATAAGGAATCATAGCCTGTAGATTCTTCTTCTTTTCGGTCGTAATTGGCTCAACTAATGAGATATCTTGGAACATCGCAGACTATGTGTTTCATACGCTTCCCTTTCTTTAGTACCTGAATTTTAGGACCCGAGTCTCAAGTGATTCTCTCACTGTTTAAGTTTGCAGAATTATAAGCTTCATCGCTTCTATCACTTCAATTCCATTGAATGCGAAACAAATAAAGGGCACATTGCACCTCTCTTAAGAAATTGGCCAATGACATAGCACTGCTGCCATTTTGTGATGGTTTTGGGAACTCTTTATTGTCTTCTGTAGACTTTGCCCATAAGATACGTAATACATTATGGCTTATTGCGATATCTCAATATCTCACATTTTGGCACTGAGCACCTCTGTGAGAAGTATCCAATTTTTCTCCTGCTCGAGTATATATATATTCCTTCCTAACGTGACAAATGCATCGAATGTAACAATCCCATTATGATTATTATTATCCTTTTCTTTTTCACATTCTAACAGAAAGGCAGATTGTAATGTACAGGCAATCTGCCAGGTAACTTAGAGTACTACTGTTATGATTGAGATAGAAACTTTCTGACTATGTGACACGTGTTCAACAAAACAGACTTTAGGTACCAAGTACGCCATGTGTCCAAATTGTCCAAACCTCTCTATACGGTCTTAGGCACTATCCTAGTGGCAGATATCACAAGAGGAACAATCTTGACGGTCTCCAGATGAAACATCTCCTCCAATTCTTCAGCCAAAGCTGAATACTTATTTATCTTTCCTCTTGTTATTATTATTATTGCCATTGTTCAGTTCTCCTGTCCGAAGGGCAACCGAGAGGTCTCCGGCTGCGTCAAGGTCGCTCTCATCCTGGTGGCGAAGGAGCATCTGCATTGTCTCATCGCACGTGCTGTCATTACCAAGGATGTCTTCACCACAAAGCGATATCTCATCGCATCTCTAACATTATATTATGCTAGCCACGTCGCAGTAAGAATGTGTAACTAAATTATTAACAGGACTCATCGCGTATTAAATGCTGTCTAGGCTCCCGCGAGTCGGAGGTGAAATACTCTGATAGGCAGTCACAGAACAGCAAAAAGAATTTTTACATTTAATGGACATTTGCTTACACCTTTAATAGGGAATTTGACGCAACAAACTATAATTTAATGGAAATCTTTTGTTCTGGTGTGTTGTATCCACAATAAAAATTCAGGGCACCAACTTCCAATTTATTCCGTCCTTTTTTAATTTATTCAAGGCGACCACTAAAAATATTACACATATATGGTTAAATTAATTGTTAAATTATATAAAAAAGGAATCACAGCCACAGTACCAGAACACACATAAAAAACCTTAATAATACACAAATAAACTTGAAAATGATGCAAATTTAAATGCTTGTCAAGTTGTAACGATTTCAAAACATGTTGCAACTTCTGACATCCACTGTGAATTTGTAATATATCATTTGGGGTGTTTAAGGTATTACGTGGGCGTTGACTGAAGTCAAGTTGCCAACCATTCACGGAACTTGGAATTATTCACCTATGTAGTTCTTATTAATTAATACTTCATTCTACTGTTTTTTTATTGGATGAGAACAATTATTTCGTGATTTTAAAACTTGATAATTAATTTAGACCGTCGTTTGACTCCTTCTTTGACAAGGGTTACATTGTCTTGTCACGTGATGTGCTCCCATTTCCGTTAAAACAGCATTTTCCACAGTTTTTGGTGAATTGTTCTTGAAAATGTCCCGTAAGGTATGAAAGTCTTAACGACTTTGCGTTCCTATTCCCATTTGCTATGTTTTAGTAGGTTTTTTCGCTATTTTAAGCAGTTACTTTTTCCAGAATATCAAAAAAACATGAGCCCGCGAAAGTTTCTCCGTATAAGCCCATAGTGATTTAAAGTCAAATAATTCAAAATGTTGCGCCTTAAGGGTACGAAAATTCATTTCCACTAGATAAAGAATGGTTCAAACTATCATTTAAAACATTTTTGGAGGGTACTTACGTCTAGTCGCTCTGATGGATGCACATAATACCTTAAGGAATGTCTTTGATTTCTAATTTCAGGGTTCTGCAAGATGAAGTGGGGGTCGACGCTGTATCTCCACAAAGCGGACAAGGATCTGGGCCCGTCCTTCTTCAGCAAGTGCAGCGGCGGATCCAGAATTTGATTATGGGAGGGGCCCTGAAGAAAATAACAGGTTCTACATGTCCCTTCACGGGATTTTTTTTTTATTAACTTCTTGAAACTGCAATTTGAGACTCCTATTCTGACCCGGGTTTTTCCCATCCTGGTCCGGACGTTTCTCCGGTTTTCATGTGGGTAGAGGATGATTTATTTTACAAACTCGCTACGCTCTTGCCCAGAGCATCTATTGAAATAATAAAATCTTAAATTTAATGTTATTATATAGTTACGATTTATAAACAGTACTTTCTGAACAATCTGTAGTTTGAATAATTCGTACTTCTGAATAAATATTGTGTGTTTCATTAAATACAAATTTGTTGGTATTACGTTAATTTTATAACACGTAACGAACTATTTCTATTCTGATCTTAGGAGTACAGTGAAGCTGAAACGTTAGGTGCGCTTCTGCCATAACCCCCTCGATCAGAATTGATGGGATGATCCCTTGCTTGCTTCCGGAGAGAAAATTAATCCGTTGTATTGTGAGTTTTATGTAGGTAATTTTCTATCAGATAAGTGGCACGGAATCTCACTGGAGTGTCAGTGTGAGTATGGTAGAAACTGTAAAATATCGCAGTGTCTCAGTGAAGAAGAGGAAATCTATAAAAGCTGTCATATGCTTGTCGTATGGACTCATCTTTTAAATCCATAATTACTTTGCTCGTCTTGTTACATTCAATGGGCATACTGATTTATTTATTTTTTCGAAGTAAAACTGTTTCCATCTATTATTACAATTTATTTCACTTTTGGAGGGGGTACTTACCCCCAGTGATGGATCCGCTACTGATCAAGTGGATGTGACCGAGGGTTTCTTTGGTCTTCGTCGGGACAAATGATTTACTANGATGTGACCGAGGGTTTCTTTGGTCTTCGTCGGGACAAATGATTTACTATCCATTGCCTATACACTCTCTTAATCTCAACGTACTCACTAGTCAAGTACTGCTATAAATCAATCAACTTTGTTTTTAATTGTCTTCTTGATTAACAATATCGGCTTGCGCCAAACATTTATATCATCTCTTCCCAAGTTGTTGAATCCCAAGAACATTCCGTAAAATGGGCTCACTAGTTGCCCCAAGCGGGCAACCTATCCCTATTCTTTACTGTATACTTTCTTCACCAATTTTCAAATTAATAATGCAGCTTGTAGATATGACCGTGAGATGTAATATGATATAATTATGTACGTCGGTACCTGATTTTTCTTAACCCCCAATCTCCATCATCAAATACTCGAGTACCTAAAACTATGAACAGATTAAAATATTTCTACGTTCTTCTTGTTCCGGTCTTTTAAATTCCGGTAATTTTGAAATGTGCATCATGAATTTGAATAATAATAATACAAGCATTCACTTAGTACATCAGTCTGATAACCAAACGAATCATTTGCTATACAACGTGACGGAATGCAAAAAAGAAGTCTGTAAATAGCAAAGCATCGTATTATTAAGTGCTTTCCATTGTTATACCATCATTTGCAAATAAATAACAGTCTTCGTATGTAAATTACTCGCTGTCCTGGGTCAAGCAGCACGACCCCACGAGAGGCACGAAGCTGATGACCACGTTATGTATTCGGAAATTAAACCCTTCGTTATTAATAATGACCTTGACTGCGTGCGTTAACTCCCACAGCACAAACTCGGTTGTGTCTAAGTCTAGAGAAAGTTCACACAAAGGAAATTCAACTTTCGCACCTATCTGAACATAAAATGAGACGAGATTCAACCCTATGATCCCGAATTCATGGTGCAGACTTTAAAGATTGGTACAGGACACTAACAAACATTTATTGTATATTCGCAAGTGAAGCGATGAGGGGCAAATACAAAAAAATAAGAGATGGACACGTGCAATATTTACAATTATTGTTCAAAATTTCACCTACCAATAGTGATACGTGCTTGACAGTGTCGATGGAGTGATTGGCGCACACATTCAAAGATGTCAGATATATTACATTCACGTGTAGCTGCTAAACGAGACTCTTATCTGAGTCAAGTGGAGTCGCGTAAACTAGACGCCCCGTCGTTTCACTGATGACTACACCTAGGGTTCCCAAAGAAGCGGCCTCCACTCTAATCTATTGAGTGTGAGGAAGGCACAGATAGTCGAAAGTATGCTTGTGCTTCCAAAGGATTTCTAGAGAAACCAACGGTGGACAATTTGTTGGTTTTTACATACGTAAAAATGGGTTATTGGGTTTGTTTATTGGGGTTATTAACGGTGGAAATAAGAGAGAAAATAACCCAAAATTCGATATGTTACTAATAATCCAACCCATATTCAATATCAAACAGAAAGAGAGAAATGGACTGTTTCTGTGAGAAGATTAAATCATAAGCAGACATAACCTCTCACTTCAATACATAACTTTGGAGTAGATAGGCCATTTCGTATTGTCTAAATTCTTATTATTTACTATTTATGCAATGCGACAACAACAAAGACAGTGATATAAAATTATAATATCTAATAATACGTTTATGTATTCATGAAATGAATTTTAAAGATTAAAAGCAGCTGATGATATTAGGTAGTAATGAAATGTTTCACTGTTGACATTCCGACTGCTCAGATCGTCTGATTATTCGGGCAGGTACTGCCGTCGTCAACGATCTCGCTAGTGATTGCTGTGCGTATCGTGATCTAAGAGAGCTGTATAAACATTTTTCATAAAACTGGATAGATTTTTCAAGTACTAATAAAGATCACGCATCGACGTGTGACTTGCGTGGAAAGATGCGCAAGTGCCGCAAATACGAAGACAGCTTCTTGGATTTTGTCTTGAACGATGAAGAGAGATCGCAGTGTGTGATCTTGTAAAGTTCCATCATCGGAGAGTACGAATCCAAGTAGATTGGGGCGGCAACTTCGAACAACGCATCCCAACTTGGTCGATAAACCACGTGAATATAGCACAAATATGAAAGATTTGTACCGACAAAAGAATATTTTCACTAAGAAAGCGTCAGTGCCACAAAATGCCTAGTTGACGTCATTCAAGATGGCACATAGAGTAGCGAAGTGCACAAAGAGCCAAAGTATTGCTGAGGAATTAACTGTAGTGGCTGCTGTGGACATGGCTAATATAATGATAGGAAAAAACGCGGGGAAACGTCTGGCGAATATTTCTTTGTCGAAGAATCCAACACATGGCTCAGGATCGCAACGATCAATTGATAGAAAAAAAGGAAAAGAATTTGGACTGCAACTGGATGAAATCACAGACAGCAATAGGGATGCACATCTCTTCAGCTATGTTTCATTAATGGTAGAATATCGTTGAAGACCTTCTGTTTTGTAAAAGCATTACTGAAAGGGCTGAAGATATGTTCGATATCCTTGACATATTTTGACAGATAATGATTTGGGTTTTACAAAAAGCATCGGTAGGTGCACTGCTGGTGGCTGATTAATGTTTGGTCAATACGGAGGACTACAGGCGCTGATTCGTCGCAAAGCCCGATTGTTTGTGGACCCATTGCATAATTCACAGAGAAGTACTTACATCGAAATCGCTGAGTCATCCAATGAATCTCTTCCTAGAATGTGTAATAAATGAGTTAAACTTCATAAAAACTGGGTCACTTAAAGCCAGATTTTTCAAAAACCTATGCGAGGATTTGGGGGCCGAGCACACGTCCCTTATACACCACTGCAGCTCACGTTGGCTCTCACGTGGCAATATACTATCTCGAACTTTTCAACTTCGACAAGAAATTTACAATTTCTTGAAAGAAAATGATCATGTGAACGCCAATAACTTCGCGGATCCAGACTTCCTGCTGAAACTGGCAAACTTGTGCGACATATTCGAAAAACTAAATGCATTGAACATTTCTCTTCAGGGCCGTAACGTTCATATATTGAAGCTTGAAGAGAGGATTTCAGCATTCAAGAAAATCTTCAGATGTAGAAAAGAAAAATGAATGATAATGGAGGCAAAGTTTGTTTTCCTGTGTTGCAACAGTACGTGGTCTGTAGCGGAGATAAGATTTCACGTAGTATGCTGACACTTTTCACAGAGCACTTGTCGCAACTAGCTGACTGGTTCGCATAGCACTTCCCAGAAGACCAAACCAAGACGTTTGCGTGGATCCAAGATTCTATGTTGAAGCTCCAAAAGAATTAATTTCACAAGAAGAAGAAAATATTATTGAACTATCAAGTGAGAAAAGCCTGAACGCAAAATTCACTTGTTTGGATTTGACGGAGTTTTGGATATCTATAAAAAATCAGTATCCCATTCTAACTGCAGAAGCGATAAGGGTTCTCAATCCCTCTGAAACTTCATATCTGTGCGAAGATGGTTTTTCAGCAGTTGCTGTCATATAAAGCAAATATCGTTCGAAAAATTATGTCGATAAAGAAATGAGTATAGCTGTATAAAGCTTTATTCCGCGATTTGAATAATAGTATAGTGAGCTGCAGATTCACCCGTCACACTAAAACAAAACGCACATATACCAAGAGCATATGCAACGTTATTTTATTATTAATTAAATTTTATTAATGTGTTTTCCTATCGATTACAATTAAAGCGCTTGCATGAATTTTAAATACGAATATTTATGTTTATGTCCTTTTAGGAAGGGAGACTCGGTAAAGTGATATTGACTTGAGCTTGCGTACTCCATTTCAGAGAGGTGTCAACTTCATCAGTTCTTACATCCGAACATGTAGAACTATTCAATTAATTTTTATATCCTATATTGTACTGATCACAATACTCTAATGATGAGTTCATGTTATTTATTATTATGCGTGTATCTCGTTTCGGTCAGCTAAGGACCACAAATGACGAGTGCCAGTAAGACTCAGTTTTTGTGTGAGTTTACTCACTAGACACATCGTGAATTTTACCGAGATCGGGGGAACAGCGTCTAGATAGGATCCAGATCGCTGTATCCGAATATTACAACCGCAGTTGTTAGCCACAAAGGGTGAACTTTTCATACGCCACAGCTATTTAAACTGAGACGTGGAGTGAAAAGTTACAAATTTTATATTTCCCCACCTGGGAATCGAACCCGGGATGACATGGTGAAGAGCAATCACACTGACACCGTGGCCGGGGAGGGGACGGGAGGCGACTATTTGCTGTAAAGAAATAGAAGATAATAGCACAACGAAGAAAGACGCAAATTAATATTCGCTCCAAACTTTGCTCGATGCATAAAGTACAGAACAACGTCACAAGAGCAAATGAATTGAATCGATGTCCGAGGTTGGCAATGGATTCAAGTTCGAATATCTCGCCAACAGAACGCGAGGTACCCTTATCATTACTCTTATGGACGATGGCGAAGTAAAAGCGTTGACTACATTGAGTACAGGTTCTATTCCAACGTCAAGCCAGTTACACTGACAATAAATAAATAAATATATAAATAATTTATTGTCAAGAGGGGTGTTACGAATTACACATTGAGGACAATAAAGTAATTTACTGCAACTAATACACAATTAACTAATGAACACAGTGCATTTCTGTTCATGTATTTTTTTTCTTCTAAAGTTGAATTTCTCGAAGCGAAGTATGGTGACTTACTATACATGGGCTAGTATTCCACTATTTCAAATGAACTTTCTTCCTCCAGATGGTCATCATTATCTTCAACATTCTCAATCTCTCTTTTTTTCATACATAGTACGAGAACAGTAATAATAATGAGTGACAAAATTTTCGACTGAATTATCATCGTCTACGGTCAGGTGAAAATTGCGACGGATCGGGACTCGAACCCGGGATAGCTGTTCTTGTCGCAGGTGCGCAGTCCACTGCACCACCCACATCGACTCCTCAAGTGCGTCCACAGCCTGGTCCACCTGGCCTGATTCGGTGAACCTGGGTCACATCCCTATTCAGAGTGGATGCGGGAGGTGCATTGGGCAGCTCTCCCTTCCCCGAGAAGGAATCGGTACTCGGTGCTCGTGAGTTAGAAACGGAGAGAATTCACAATTCCATTCTTTTCTGTACATATTTTACAGAATCAAATGATTGACTAGAATATTAGAAATAAGTAATTTTGTTGAAGTAAACTAAATATCAACTCTTCTTCTATCATCCATCGAGTATCGCATACATTCACCTACGGGAATTGATTGAGGGCGTGATTCATATGAAACATTCTTTGTCACAGGAGAATCATAACTGTTTTCATATTTCGTGTGTGTTTCGTGGTTAAGTCTCACACATTTTACGAAGCTCGCCGCATGAAGACACTTTTTACGTTCCATAAATCAGTGAAAACCGCTATGTGAACTCAAAATAATCTGTATTCAAGGTATGTCCTTCAACGCTATGTCGCTTTAGAAGGCACAAGAACTCGTCTTTCAAAATAGAACCAGGAAAATGCACAAAACGCTGCTTAGCAGACTGATAATAATTAGTTAAAATGTAAATGTTACCCTCTGGGTCTACGTAGTTTCGTTGACGTTTAGCTTAAAGAACGGGTACTTGCCAAACCAGTGTTAATTTTACGAAAGTTCAATGAACCATATTTGGAATCACTCTGTTTATTTACAATAAAATTTGATGAAATATAAACAATTGATGAAGCATAAAAAGTAATTACCTGTCAGTAGCGAATGGAAATTGCCTCTACATGGAAATTGTTGATTGAAAGTTGCTAAGGAGTTTGACAACTGTTTCTACGAAGACATGAAATAATTTCGTTAAATTTGTGGTTGGAAAATTTACTAAAAACCCAAGAAATTTACTTTTCCAAATTACATCCATATCGGTTCTTCAATTTTGTAAAACGGCCAGGAAAATAAACCATTAAAACTCCACACAACGCAGAGTATAAGATAAAACTCACAAAATACAAAAATTAAAAAAAGTTATAATGTATTTAACAACTTCTCAATTTGAAATTGAAATTTTATTTTGAATATATTTACATAAGAATCATTATCTGGGGAAACAATGTGTACACGTGACTACGCCATACTTTATCAAACGTGTAAAAACTTAACTGACAACTGTTTTTAGATCAACAGGACATACGTCCCTCTAGGATTTATAATCACATTGTTCACTTACTTCCATTTTCCCTATTTTTACATTATTTCCATTCTTCCATCTATACTAAAAAATGAATTATTTAAAATGTCTGTTGCAAGGAATTCAGAGAAAGCAATGCATGAAACTATTTGAAATTTCGAAGGACTGTTCTTGAGGGTTATTGTAAGCAAAGTAAGATGCAAGTAAAGTAATTGATGAATTACAAGAGCACAAAAACAATTAGAATTGGCTGCTAATCAGTAGATGTGAATCTTCTCTCGTACGACTGTTGACTATGAAGCTTATCCGCCACAGTTCAATTGTGAGGTTATGTGAGGCGGAAGGACAATCCACTGAACGTATAATCTACGTGACCGAATCGTTGAAGCAACATTACATAAGTGTTACGAAGAAAAATGTTTTCAGGTACATAACCTAAAAGTGAAATGAAAAACAAAGAATTCGAAAATCTTAACTCTTTGTTTATGTGAATTGCATTTTCCTTCTGCTAGATTTTAAAATTATTCGTAATTACGTTCATATGAGGATACAATATTGAAAACTGTTTGTGCACATTTGTAGGTTTTGCTCGTGGAATTTAATTTAACAACACGAAAGAAGAAAATTGGGCAATGACTTTATGTTGGCGAGCCCTAAAGCCCTCCCCCCCCAAAAAAAAAATACAGAAATGGGGAAACTAACAAATGTATTTACAATATTATACAAGAACGCCGGGCAAAATGAGTTTAAAAAATCAAATCCTATTGACAGGTATTTTAATACCCTTTGTCAGGTAAATTATATCAATTTTTCTTTGAATGTTGATAAAATTCTATAAATTTTAGTTGTTTTATTTGTGAATTTTTTTAAAATTTTAAATGTCCAGAATTTATTTTCTTCTCAAATCCCGGGACACCGCTTAGTTCTACTAGTTTGTCATCAGCATATGTTTCATAAATAATTAATTTTCGAAAAATATTCTTCCATTTGATATTCTCGCACAGGTTTTTGAAACAGATGGGAGGAGATATTCCATTAACCTGCTTTCTCTGAGACAAGGATTGTTCCGTTACCAACCACAAGACTTTCCTGAGGCAAAAGACAAGACGTTATTCTAGAGCTTCTGTCTAGTTATTCTCACTAGTATCTTCTCTCATGTTGAGAAACGAATGTGACAAAAAGTATACATTAAAAACTGTAACCGTAAAAACGCATTGTACGAATGCAGCAAGAATACCTAAACTAGAAGTAAATACAAAATAGGTTATATGAGAAGACTCGAAAATTTTGCAACGAAGATCACCACATGAAGTACTCATAAAAATTGTAAATAAAAGAGGGTAACTCTCGCCGTACGAAATTCTCTGATAACATAATTTTATAATGCGATATGAGTATTTTCTGACGACAAACACCATACTAAATTCTCATATCATTAAAATAAAAACATTTAGGTGAATAATAGAAATTATTTATCTTATTAATTCCGCGGGGAAGTTTAAATCATATAGTAGGGCACTAAGTAAATTGTAAAACTAATTTTGGGGACACTTCAGTCAGTTACTAGTAACATGATTGGAAGGTATTGAAAGAAAAAAATGAAATCGAAGCAGAAAAATTCAGAGTCAAATGGGACCTCATTCCAGATGTCACTATATATTTTGTGTTACCAACTTACCATCTTGACAACCTAGAGTTACATTCACATAAAGAACAACATTTCGGTTTCAACGGAGAACATACAATAAATTGACAATGTTCACGTCTAGAATCGTAGCTAGATTGGTATTACGCAGCACTAATAAATAATTATCTACGAAAAGAGGTCGGTTCAATAATTTCAATGCAAATAAAGAATACAGTAATACTTTCAATGATTTGACTACCTTACAGCCTTATTCCCACCTTAATAATGAAACTTCCAATTTTTTATTTTTTTTTTTCACATAGATTAACCTAGTGCGATAACGTTTTCCCGTTATGCTAATCAAGTCTTTTGGAGAGAAAAAGACACGAACTCCTTACGCACGCACGCAACAAAGACCCAAAAGAAAAAAGAGTAGTAGATTATTTTATGCCCCTGTCTTGTGTAAAAGTACCGTCAGCACAGATGTTTGGTATGTCGTCAAACACGTTTTCCAGGATCCATCGCCGAAAGAAAGAACAGGAACCTTCGAATCATAAGGAGACGCGACCTTATAAGTGAACAAAGCCCCACCGGTGGCTCAAGTGGTAGTGTTGTCGCTCATCACCAAGTTATCCTGGGTTCGATTCCCGATGGGGCCAGAAAATTTGTAGCTTTTCACAATAATATCCCAGTTGTGACTACTGAAAAGTAATCCTTCCTTCCTCTATCCAGCTCCTCCAAGTATAAATAACTCTAACGATTACTAACTACTTCTACTAACAATAACCTACCACCTATCTCCCATCTCCTATCGCTCCGTGTACATACGTAGGTTTCAATAGCACGCTTCGACTCGGTATATAGCGGGGGAGGGAAATGCAAATTCGATCTCGAAAAGCACACAGGGGACATTTCGCCTTTGCTCAGGTGAACACGGAATCTCGCAAGTTTCACTGATCTGATAATACAGTACAACGTTATAACAAACAAGTAGTTAAAAAATATTACAAAAATCAAGGATACTTCTTTCTACTTGAAAATGAAACATAAGCAGCAAACAAATCAAGTAAGAAATAACTCACATTTTGAAGCCAATGTACATAAAATATCAACGTGAACCAGGACCTTCTTCGTTGGCATATTCATGCAGTATATACTCGCACATCTATTATAATTCAAACTACTTTAAAAGCTATACTTCATTTTAAATGTAATTAACATTTATATGACTAACTATTGAACTTCCGAATTGAATTAGTTAAAAACAATAGCCACGCGTTACTTTTGCACATGAACGAAAATATTTCGGTTAACATGCGAAGAAAGTTTGCGATATACAA
>NNCF01128880.1:418747-448357 GCA_002313205.1 Laupala kohalensis | reverse complement strand
CCAGAAGGTAAAAAGGTTTCTTAAGAAAAATGATGGACATCAAATGCACAAGATCCTATTATGTGCCGTCCTTTACTTATATATTTCATCCTTATATATTTTGGAATCTCAGCTTTCAACGACCCGATTACGTGGTTCAAGTATGCAGTGAAGCACAAGGCCTTAGTGGTCGGTCTTGAATCCAGTGGAGAAAATGTGTGACATTCTTCGGAAGCATATTTGCAAAGTTTAATCACGATTTGGGTCATCTTTGTTACGATAATAAGTATTATAAGAAATATGTGTGCACTTATCACATTATAAAGGTTGATTTTGAACTTCGCAGTAAGGGTCCTACATTACAGAATTTTTATTTTTAATAGGGTTCTTACGCGTTGAAGGATGCTTAGATCCGCAACTGCCTATTACTCTTTGGAATGCGTTCTGTCCCTTTCAAAAGAGTAAACATAATTCAGTTTATGAGAAATGCTGTGATTTCTCCAAAATATTCCATTAACTGTAATGCCCTTAAATGAATTAAATAACCTTACATAGACTTCGCCACTTTGTAGGAATAAATTGTTTCGAAAATCTAACGAATGTTGAAAAACCTCAAACTATCGTAAAGTTTGAATCTTCAGACAGTATTTTTAGCCTTACCACATATTCTGGTCATTCCAATCCGCGCTCCGTCTCCTCGGGTTACTTATGACAAGTATTACAGTGTTTGTCTTTCCCAGGCCACGGCTCGCAGGTGAGGGCTTCTCTCGAACTCTACGCATTGAGCGTTGTTTCCGTGTATTCGACGATAATAATAATAATCATCATCATCATAATCATCTTAGGACCAAGTTCATGCTCTCCAATGAAGAAATAATGGTGATGACTGCAAATGCTGATGACAAATATACACCCCTTAACCTATGTAATACTAATCAGCAATGTGAACCAAAGAGTACGAAAGAAGATGGAAAGAAGAAATGGGAAGAAATGGCACCACATGGTTATTGTTTCCAAAGTTGTTGAAAGCTGTTGATGTAGATAGAACTGCGTCCCTGCAATGGATTGAGGGTGGACACCTTTACCCTGAAACAGAAGGGTTTATGATGGCCATTCAAGACAGAGTGATGAGGACAAGAAATTATGAGAACATTATCCTCAAACTCGATGTTTCCGATTCATGTAGGAAGTGCGGAAGACCTGGTGAATCCATCAAACACGTAATGGCTGGTTGCTCATCTCTCGCAGAAAATGCTTACTTAAGCAGGCACAACCAAGTGGCCAAGCTAATCCATCAACAACTTACAATGGATTACGAATTATTAAACCGGGATGTAACACCACCATATTATAAATACCAACCGCCAGCAGTACTTGAAGATTAGAAGCACGTACTCTATTGGGATAGACCTGTGCTGACAGACAAGACAGTGGATTATAATCGCTCAGATATCCTTCATATTGATAAGGAAGAAAAGACAGCCACCAGAATCGATATTGCTGTTCAGCGGACTCACAACATTACTTCAACTGAGCCAGAAAAAGTTAGGAAATACGAGGACCTAGCAATTGAGATCACGAATATATAGATGTTAGGCAAGGTTAAAATTATCTCCTTAGTGATATCAGTCGAAGGTATAGAGGTTTCAGAATAATTTGGAAAAGCTAAGACTCGAGAAGAATATTATGAAGGTTGCACAAAAAGCTGTCCTCCTGGAGACATGTCTCATCGACCAAATTTTTTAAATTAATTAATAACATCGAACAGGTCAGGATGAATTTCCTTTCTGTATCGATAAAACCCAACCCCAATACCATCTATGGGGTGGGTGAATGTTTGCAGTTTCTACTGAGAAAGAAAAAACAATAATATTAATAATAATGACACCCAAACAAAGCTAAAAGAAATGAACATATCTGAACAAGATGTCCAAAACAGGGAAAAATTCAGAAATAAAATCAAGAACTCCAAGGGTTTTCAAGAAAGAGAAGACAACAGACGAGGACGAATCTTCACCCTAGAGCACAGACAACTACAAAGTGCCAGAATGAAAAAGTTCTGGGAAGAAAGGAAAAAGAGAAAGACTAAGAACTTTGGAAAATATAGAAATCACAATTAATTGTTTGTACGCGGTCCAAAGATGACCGAAATCGACACAAGAAGAAGAATAGTAAACTCTATTGTCAAAAAAGCAGTTGGATATTTCTTATGACCGCTTAGGGAATAATTAACTAATTTACTCTCCGGAAACAAACAACGGATCATCCCTTTCAATTCCGATGAAGAGCCCAAGGGCAGTGGCGGATTTAATACTTTAAAAAAATTAACAAAATACGTACTGGTTAATTGAAATAGTGTCTGTAGGAACTAGGTCGTCCAATGTTTCATAAATGACTTATGTTAACCCCTTTAAAGATCAAAATTTCCCATTTCTTATGTTTAGAAGCATATATGATACGGTTAGGGAAGAGTGTGATTAGGGCTATGAGCCATGACCCTAAGAAAATTTCTTCTTCCCGTGTAGTTCGCAGATAAATGCACCTGCGAATGACGTCTGCACATCTCTCGTTGGAAAGCGAATCCTTAAGCAAATACGACGAAGTGACGCAACTCCTGTCTCTCTTGTTGTTCCTTTCACTCATCCAACATCAGTGCATTGGGATGACATCAACCTCTTCGACGAGAGTCCTTCAACTACTCGGATGTGAAGATACTTTTAATGGATTGACCAGTAATAGTCCACGGTGTCGCACCAAGTGTTGAAACACTGCAGTAATTACGAGCAAATTTTCTACATTTAATTTTTATTTAATTTATATATTTTTTCGTTTGACACGTGTCGTATCTTAAAGATGATTTAAAAATTGGCAAGTTTCTAATGGAAGGGAATTTGTTTGTAAATTTTATATTTTTTGAAGCGACACAATTGTTTTTTTTTCTTTTTAATAAAGGAGTCAAATTGTGAAAAAATGATGAAAATTTAATGTTTTCGACACGATTACAATGACCCCTTAATCGACTTCTCCTATGTGCATTTTATTAATTAGAATAATAATAAAAAAACACAGAACGTTTTACTTGATTAGTTATATTCAGAAGAGCAGACGTCAAACATCAGCAGCAATTGATTCAAGGTCCTTAATGATTTGGCTGCTCGCACTCTTGTCTCGCCTGTCACGAATAAACGCTAAGACACCATGGACATTGGTATATTACGGTATTATAAAGAAAGCAGTTTTGTCGTTTGCTCGAACATCTGTCTCCAAGTCTTGAAACTTTACCAAAAATTATGCCAACTTATACGAATTCAAGTTGTATCAAAATAAATATATATAGTACTCACAAAAGAGAGGAAATATCTCTTATTTTTGGTCTATCAATTCACACTGTCATTTTATTTGGGGAGAAAATCGAGACAATTATCTCTAATTCCTTCCGCAATAATTATCTTCCACAGCACGCACCGTAACTGATCCACTTCACGTGATTATGGAAGGTGTTGGGATGTCTTTTCGTCACAGATAAGCGAGTGTGAATAATAATTGAGGAAATGATTTCGTGGCGCGTTCGGAGCATTTGTGAGAACTTTCGATTCGCTAGCACGGAAAATTTCGGAAAAGTACTTTCCCGGAAAGAGATGAAACATGGAAATAAATACATGAGAATTTTTTCGTCTAAATGTCACTGTGTGTCAATCTTTCTCCACTGAGTCACTCTACCACAGGTGATTTTTTCCCCCTTCACAAAACTTTCTGGTCCCCCGCATCAACAAATGGAGTTTTGTACGAACAAAACTGGAGGGTGATTATTCCTGTAAGCAAAATCGAGGAGGAGATGGGATAGAAATATTTGTGGTAATTGTTTGTCTCAGTGGTTCACGAAACATCCAGGTACATTAGAATGACAACTTTTCTCTCGTGTCGAGGTGGGACCACTCCATGTTAGACAAATCTCCAAGATCTATAATTGTTTTCTTTATTAAGATTCTGATTGTTATTAACACCCAACTATATTAATAATAACTAAGAAAAAACATGATTCAATTTGTATTGTAGAGTCGTCAGAACAGCGCTCAAACATTCGCTGGGACAAAATTATATTTTATTAACAATGGAGTCACCCAGAATAACGAGAGCTGGAAAGTGAACAATTTCCAGGATGAGTGTAGATCGGCGTGCGTGACAATGAAGGGACGTGGACAACAATGGGAACTATGTGGTGTCGTGTGCATCGCTTGTGTTAAAAAGAGTGGTGCTTCAGTGGCCTCGGGAGCAGACGCGCAGGCGACATTTTCAGACGGCGAGGCTGTGTCGGACGTCCAACCGATGACTCTTCTTCGATGCCAGAGGCTGGCGTAGATAAGATGCGGGTGGCAACGAGCTGAGTCAATGTGTAATGTTTCAGAGCCGTCAGCTATGGGAGTTTGAATGGAGGTGTTTCATATATACTTTCCACGTTGTATATTTCTGTAAATATGTTGAAAAAAATTATGTAAATTTTTGTACACAATTCTCTTTCTGCGTTTCTGTTGGCAAACTCAGTGGTGGCAGCATTCCGAAAGTAATTAGTTGTGTAGCAGTAAATGACTCGTCGCTACCATTACAGCAACTGAAGTCGGACGGGATTGAAGTTTTCGTTGAGTAATTATCTCGGACGAACTCACTGTGCTATTAACTGGCAGAAAAGCGGTGGGATCGCGAACGTCACAGTATCTATCAGTACGGTACAAACAATATTCAGAAACTCTATTCACTCGTTTGAAATGCATAAAAGCATGTAAAAAGATGGCGGCGGAGCGCAAAGTTTTCGTGATGTATGCATCATAGCTCGGAAAAAGTAAAATATCTTTCTGAAATGTCCTCTGGTGACATACAGATAAAAGTGATGTAAAAATACTACGAAACATTAACTATAATAATAAATAATAATAAATTTATTGTCAAAAAAAGTACAAACTGCGTATGACCACGTGGAGGACAATGAACTAATTTACTCTCCGGAAGCAAGCAAGGGATCATCCCATCAATTCCGATCAAGGGTCCGAAGACAGAGGCGGATTGAAAACTCTGACCGGAATTACCCCAGAAGGTAATGCCGTAACGTAAATGGGAGTAACCGTTTGCAAAATAAACGCAACTACAAATCAAAATTACATCACTTTCGTGATTTAAAAAATTGTCTTTTCATGAAAATAAATGTTTCATCTACAAGACGCAATTACACAATCAATTATAATTGCAATTATTTAATTTATATGGCCCACGAGGTATGTTTTTCAAGTTTAAAATACAATAAGTACATGTTACTTTGTTTATTTACGCCGAATACAGATGTTTTAGTGAATAAATTGTATCTACGCTACTACTATCTTAAAAGAGAAACAAACTACAACTATTAAAATACATGTCGGATACATAAATTTAGCAACCCTATTACGAAGCATAAATAATGTATCACTAACGCAGCATTTCGGTTGACCTATTTTTAACCATTTCATTTTCGAATTGACCCCACATGGTTTCTGCGCCAACAGTAAAGTACCTGGAGAATACAAAGTTGTAGTAGCTATGTAGAACACAAAAAGGCTGAGGGATATTATGAAACAATGCTCTACCTTTTGGACTAAATTCAACCAAATTGCCAGAATATAATAAATATATTAGAAGGATAGATGTTACAGTCAGAATAAATCTGCACAAAGTAAATAAGCATCCTAATTGTGTCTGAGGGAATTACATTGATTTTTATTTTGTTATATGACAAATTCTAAGTGCGAAGTACTTGTGCGCCACTTCAAGTAACGTCTAAGACGGGCGTGGAAGGGAAAGTGTTCTTCAATATACTTGTCACACTGCCACTTCCTTTGTATTGCTATCAGGATGTACAAACGAAAGTTTGTCCTCCAATTCAGTGAAGTCTCTTTCGTCGCATCAGGGAGTAATAAGACACTAACCAGGTTGGCAAATGAAAGGTTGGCAACACGTTTAAGCATAGTAAGATCATTAATGGAAGAAACATTTACAATATTTAAATCTGAAATATATACTTGGTTAATCACCATTTCATTCCACAGAAGAATTTTTTGGGGTTATTTTTAATATACCACTAGTTGATTTGGGTAATTGTTCAACGATGGTTGTTTCAATTCATGAATGTATTTACGTTATAATGTAATTGTTTTCTACCCATTAGAATGGGAAATGTGTTGTACGAATAATGTACTGCAATGTGTATAATATTTATTTGTTGGGGGTGAAGTTATTGTCATTTTTTGTGTACATTAGTGTTGAGAACTGTGTTTATCGTAATTTTGGATATTTACGTTTGATTATACGAAGGGTACTAGGAAAGTTTTGCAATATGATGTAACAATGAGCCGCAGGTAGCTGAATGCTGCCGTGTGCTGAGACATGTTCATACTTGCACTGTAGCCGTAGCGCCATGTCTATGAGCTCAGTTGTCCATTAGCAGTGATAAATTTAAGTGCTTGCTATGGCATCGTGGTCATGAATATAGTAGTACGATGTGGACAAACATCACCTAGTGCGACAGTCATTCCTTTTAAGCACTGGTCTACGTTTAAACCACGTGCGAAGTTATACCGTAACACTGCCCGTATCTCTCTTCGTGACCACGATGCCATAGAAAGCACTTAAAACTATCACTGCTAATGGACAACTGAGCTCATAGACATGGCGCTACGGCTACAGTGCAAGTATAAACATGTCTCAGCACACGGCAGCATTCAGCTACCTGCGGCTCATTGTTACATCATATTGCAAAACTTTCCTAGTACCTTTCATATAGTACTCATGTGTCTATTGCCTTATACGCTTAATGATAACATAATAATAATAATAATAATAATATTTTTTGTACGGCTTTAGGGTTCGTCAAGGTCATTAGAGCCCTTAATAATTATTTATGTTGAAGTCGTCGTCAGGGGGTACAAATTATAACAAGAAATATAACGAAACAATTAATATGATTTTAAACATAAAAACAGACACAAAATATGTTTGCACTATTGTTTTTGTCTGTATTCTCTCATTGATCCTTCTTCTTCTGTTCGTCCGTGAAAGGTCGTAAGTCACGATTTATTTAATTAAATAAAGTCCACATTGAGAGACGAAATGAAGAAAATCCCCTTGTCTGAAAAACCACCCCTCCTCATTCAGAGGTGAGTCTTCCAAATATTATAACACTCCTCAGATAGGGGTGTGCATTATTCTAACCTATACGACTTAAACGTTTCCCAACCCCATGCCCCTCTGGTGGCTCAGGTGGTAGCGTTCTTACTCTTCGCCAAGTAATCCCGGGTTCAATTCCGTGGCCAAAAACTTTTATATCTCTCCGAGAACTCTCAATAGTCTGCGCCTGTTAGGTAGGTAATCCGCAGCACTCACTCGCTGGGTGAGTGGAATTCACCTTTGAATTAAAAAAGGAACACAACTTGGTTTCTACCTGAACTGAACACGAAGACACCTCGACTGTCACTAATTATCCAGGTACGAGCATCTTTTTCACAATTATATTTTAATGTAGTACTTTTTTAAATAACTTGTTGGGGAAGATTTATTATTGTATTCACAATAACGTTTCCTCCTCTCCAAAATAAATATTCCAAGCAGGTTTTAAAGAACAAGATTTATTGCGTAAATAAACAAAACCGTCTTGGAACAAACAAATGAGTAGCACAAGTCGACAAACGGTAAAATTGAAAGTTCCGTGTGAACTGATTTCTCACGTATAACAAGCGTCGTTTAGCGTTCTCTGCGTCGACGCAAGGCGGCGCCGATGGTAGCAGTCCATGGAATGTACAGCGGCCTCTTGCGTGATGACGCCACTAGTCGAAGTCGTCGTAGGAAGTGTGCCTTTTTTATCGATCTCTGAGGTCGATTGTTCCGGGTCGGAGGATCCTCCGGTCGCGGTGGCGCGGCCAGTTGAAGTCGCCGGAATGGCTTNGTCGATGGTCTCGGCGCGGAGGATGCTCGTTTGTTTCTCGAGATTTGACGTTGTTTACGGCGTTGCGTGGAACGTCTTGTGTCGCCGAATTTGGGAAATAGTGTTTCCCTGATATCGGACGTGCCCGAGGATTTTGGGTTCCCCAAATATTGATCGGGGTGCCGTTGAAGTGAAATTTCTTTCGAGTCTGGCGTAGTCAAATTTGATTCTGAATTTGACTTGCATGGGCGCCGTCAGCGCCAGTTCGAAGATTGGATTTCTTCGTAGGTTATGTACTCGGCTCGGAGCAGCTTTAGAACGATGTGTTCAGTCCGAGAGCTGGCGAGATAATGATTTTATCGTTGCTAGCAGGTATAACCTAAACAAAGACATATGACGGTTTGAGAGGTCTAGCATTGTGTCGTAGTCTTGGTATTCTCCAGAAGTTTCTTAACAAGTTGTATGGACCGAACAGGTCAGTAAGCGGCTCCTAGAGTTTCTCTCTGCTGTCATGGAGTCGTATGGTTCTAGCTTCACGGAGTCTTCTTATCTGTTTACTGTCTTGGGAGTTCCTTGGCGTGACGAGTGGTATTGCTTTGGAAGCCAGTAAACAACATGGCGAACATGCAACATTTTGTTTGTTGCATGGGGGAGCTTTCAGTATATTGTTAGTACGAAGGTATGTACCTATATTTATATGTAGGAATACCAACCTACAAACTGATAACAATTTCAAAAACTATTTTCTTGCATGATTGTGTTGTCTTATGGCTCATATTAATTTAATTTTATGTGTACTCAACTTTGGCACGGTTGTTTACATAANTATTAATTTAGTTTTATGTGTACTCAACTTTGGCACGGTTGTGTACATAAATTCTGTAGCCCCATCCTGGCCCGGGTTTTTCTCCGGTTTTCCTTCGGGTAGAGGCGGATTTATTATACAGGTTCTCTAGGCTTTGTCTAGGAGCCTGTTTATTGTAACAATAAATCGTGAATTTAGTGGGTTTTTTTCAACTCTTATGATTTTTAAACACCATACTCAGAATAATCTATAGTTCAATAATAACTTTTACATGTAAATTTACAAACATATTTGCGCTAAATTACAAACATATTGACATTATATATGTATTATAACTCGCAGCTAACTTTTTATCTTATCTAGGAACTTTTGCTGAAATTTTTGAATCCGCCTCTGCCTTAGGGCCCTTGATCGGAATTGATGGGATGGTCCCTTGCTTGCTTCCGGAGAGTAAATTAGTTTATTGTCCTCCACGTGGTCATACGCAGTTTGTACTGTTTTTTGACAATAAATTTATTATTTTTATTAATTATGATAACTGAAACGATAGTTTTGCTCTTCTCAGTAATTGTTTGCTATGTCTACGTTCTCGTCTTTTTTTTAGGTCGTTCACAAGGGTACATACAAGGCACGGCTTAAAGTGTTACATACACTTAGACACGTGCTTTTCCACAATGTGTGTATGCAGCACTTTAAGGTGTATACAAATTTATACACGTTTCTAGGTGTATGTAGCACTTTGAGCCGGGTTATTCGAAAATCCAAGACTTTACCATCTTAACTGGGGATACCTTTGTCTTTCATGAATTACTTAGGAACAACTAATACAAAATATCGAACAATAATTAATGTTGTTCGTCCATATGGCTTCTTTGATACGCAAAATACATTATGATTAGGTTAGACACAGTTTGACAATAAATTTATATAATTATTGACTTTATTACTCCTTTGTCAAGAATCACTTGCAAGTAGACTTTGAGGCGAAAACATATAAAGATAAATTAATAGTACGAAAAAGCATCGAAATCACTTTGTTGGAAATATAATCCCAAGAAATCGAAGGACAGAAATGAAAACACTCACAATGAGTAAATCAGTTTCTCGAGCCAAGGAAAATACTTGAAAGAGTGGTCCAAACTTCAATATCCTTAAAACTCTTGATCCAGTTTTCATTACTGTTTGGTGACTTCTACTCAATTATGCAATTCAGTTGGAACGCATAGAGTTTACTACAAATTTTGCATTTAGGTTCTTAAAAATCAAACAGAAGTTTTAACTACATACAAACTCGTATCCGCTTTATGTATTTTGAAACTATACTGATAGTTCAATTGCGGGCTCAGTATTTTGTGTTCTTTGGAGGGGGGGTGGCAGGGAGTGATATATCTATGAGTGATTTGGTGTATGTATAATTTGGTGCGAAATGAAGCAATTATAATGATATGTACTTCGGAATGCGAAAAATAGACCTATGTAGCAAACATTGTTTTTTAAGAAATGCAAGGAAATTGTATTGTTTTAATTCGTTTTGATATTGTTGTAGCTCGGAAGCCCTTGTACTTCTTTTTTAATTTTTCTTTTCTTCTGTTTATATAATTTAATTTTCATCAGCCATTTTGGTTTCTTAGCTGTCTTCCAATCTCCTTTTCCGTTTCTTGCTCTTTCTTCTACAGTTTTTCTAACTGAAAGATACCAGTTGCCACCGAAAAAAATATCTGGAAATTATTAAATTGAACACTTTATAATACAGTAAACCAGTCTCTACTTTAGACTATTAAAAGGGTTGTATTATATAATTTTTTTGCTTCTTTCGTCTATTTCTCTTAGAGTGAACGTTTGTTTCATCGTTGCGCTATCTGATCTTCACACCTCCAAGTGCATGACCACGCGAGAGTTGCAGCGAGACAGTCACGTGCCTTGATTGATGCGACTTGCCTTCTTCCCTATTGTGCAGCAACCTTCGCTTGCAACCATCTTGTGATGCAACCATAAAATATGTTTATCTCACGGACGAAAGTTTATCTCAACCAAGTTGGATATTTAAACGAAAGAAAATTACTACAAGCTGAATTATCCTCCAGACCGTTTCAAGTATTTTCACAAATGCGAAACAGACAGGCCAAGCGAAGACGAAGAATGAGAGAATACAGATAATTGGAAGAAAATGTTTGTGAAAAATCTGTGGAAAAATAATAAGACGGAGAGAAAGACGCGTTACTTCTATGTATAGTGTACCTATGTGCAGAGGATAAATAAATAAACAATCAAATAAATAAATAAATATATTTATTGTGTAAAAAGGTAGGTACAAACTGCGTACGACCACGTGGATGACAGTAAACTAATTTACTCTCTGGAAGCAAGCAAGGGACGTATCCCATATGTGTAAAATTTGTTCAAGAAACTACTGTTTAAGGCGACAGGCACTTTATCATATGGATGATGACGAAGTAAAACCATCCAGTAAGTTATTCAATTGATGAATAAGAGTACACTCACAGTATGTTGATATATGAACAATATTAATATTTTAAAAAGTTGAGTCCATGCATGATTGCATGTGATGACTCCTACACTACTTAAACAGAATTACTTGGTGTGCATAATTCAAAGTTTGATAAATAGGTAACTTTTGAACATTTCATTATACAAATACTTGTTTTATAGAGATTACATTGGGAGTTTTCCCAATATATACAAATAATGAAGAAATGAAAGAAGACCAACTAGCTATGTAACTGAACAGAATTCAACCGATACATAAGTATCTGTGCCCCCAAAAGATGATACATTACTAATATGTCTTGACTGACGTTGCTGACCGACGTTACTTTTGAAGTAGAAGGTCTTTTGATGTTTTGCTGCAGTCGACTAGTAGAAAAGCCTTTGTACATCACCAACATTTTGGAGCGAATTCAAAGTGAACAGAGTCGTGACGTACTGGTGAAAAATAAAATTGAGATAAAAAGATTAGTGTTTTGCTACGCAGCACCTCACGTCGTCCTCCGAGGAGCAGAGACGAAGTGAGACTGACGTGCACTGAAACACTGCTTTTGCGATGGTCGTATGAACTGTGTCATCATTGGCTGTTCGCATCACTCCGCATTTCTATCGCTGATTTTTTTCTTGCCGCATATTCTCCATATTTAACGAGTAGACGCTTCTTCGATCTGACGACCACGTTTCACCTTTACACCACTAGATGTCTCTGACACCTTACAGACTTCGTCTGCAACAGCTTCATAATGAAACGAAAACTTATGGTGTAGCATTTTATTAATAATAATAATAATAATAAATTTACTGTCTAAAAACAGTACAAACTGCGTGTGACCACGTGGAGGACAATAAACTAATTTACTCTCCGGAAGCAAGCAAGGGACCATCCCATCAATTCCGATCAAGGGCCCTAAGGCAGAGGCGGATTCAAATTTTTTTTGCATAAGTTCCTAGATAAGATAAAAAGTTAGCTACGAGTTATAATACATACATAATGTCAATATGTTTGTAAATTTACATGTACAAGTTATTACATAGATGAGACAGCATTTCGCTTGAACACTATCTACGAGATGCTAATCGTAAGGGAGGCATCAATCGGAGGAGTCGGACATGACGCCCGATCACCTTGAGGCCGCAGAACGCTTTTCGCCTGGGAGCAGCCGTGGAGTGGGCATCGGCCGCGACCGTGGAGGGAGACGGAGGAGCCTCCTGAGAGCGAGTTCTGCAGACAGTCGAGGAGCGACGCTCGCGCGCAGCACACGCCCCGGGCCTCGTCTCCTGCTCCTCAACAACGCGCAGACACCTGCGTTCGCAGACGACGCGTAAGTACACGCTTTTGTCGTACGACGCTTGTGGCCTACTTTCGCAACCGGCGAACTAATGTTTCTCTTTCGGATCGATCACGCGACAATCTATGTAGATTATAAAAATTTAACTAATAATTTAAACCTTAAGACCTTTGACGGGATTTTCTCCGGGTTTTCCTTCGCGTACACGCGGATTTTTTAGACAGGTCTTCTAAGCTGTTGTCCATTGAAAAAATTATAAATCTCGAATCTACTTTATAAACAACATTTTCCAAATATTCTATACCTTGATAATAATGCGTACTTCCGAAAAATGTTTTTGTGTGTGTTTAATTAAATACAAATTTGCTGGTATATTATAACATGTACCGAATTATTTTCATTCTCATCCTAGGAGATTTTTAAAATGTTAAATGCACCTCTGCCTGAGGACCCTTGATCGGAATTGATGGGATGGTCCCTCGCTTGCTTCCGGAGATTAATTTAGTTTTTTGTCCTCCACGTGGTTGTACTCTTTCTTGAACAAAACAATTTATTTAATACTATACATTTTGTGACAAAGTTCATAAGGTTTTATGTTCAAGAGGTCGTCAGGTGATATTAACAACAAGAAACATTACATAGCAATTAAACATGATATTAACAGTAAATTTAAACCCAATACATGTTTACAAAAATTAAGAAACAACATAACCATGTTGTAATATTGTGTTGTAAATAACGGATAGCTTTTCTGTGTGTATGCGTAAGTTGAAACTCCCGAGAGCCTTATTTGTAAATATCATCCCTGAAACGCAACATTTGTAATAATTAACTTATCTGGTTTGTCCCATGTCATCCCAATCCATCCAGCGATCTTTATTAACGCATTGTGAGGTTAAAGCACTTCCTTCAACTGATTGTAAATTTCGTTTGTGCTCCTGGACTAACAATGGATTTATTTTGATTGCATAACAGACGTTAATTGTAGTAGAATTTATATTATTATTAGCGCAGAATTATTTTATGTGCCATCGCCTTGGGGCCTCGTGATGGGATAACCCCTTCCTTCTCCTTAGAGAGTAAATTAGCTTGTTTTCTTTGCGCTTTTTAGTGCTGTAGGAGAAAGAAATTATTTAGGATAGGAATATGATTTGAGATTTGATGATCAATTGTCAGTTGCAACTTAAACTTAACGTGGTTCTTTTTAAACGATCCCGGTCTAAGTACCGTGAACTAGCTGTTCGAGCCAATATTAACATGTAGTAATATTAGTTTCTATAATACAATTGCAAAATCTCAAGAACTAATCTAAATGAGAGACTTGATTTCTTGTTTTGTAAATTTCTTGTGCAAATGTGCAGATTTGTACGAAATTAACCCCACGGAAATTGTTTGTCTTTACGGTTATTATTAATACAAATAGGAAAATAATAATACTATTTGGGCACAAATCTCATGGTCAGTTTACTTGTAAACAACTAACGGTTACATAAATTATTATCAACAAAATGATGAGGTAGATATTCACTAAAATAAGATATTACGTATTTATCGACCATTGCCGAAGCTTTGTATTCAATTTTATTAATTTAAACCATACCTATCTATTCAATGTCTAACTGCGACGAGGCCCCTTCTCTTCCATCTAACGATGCTTTGCGAGACGAAATTGGGAAGGAAAATGTCCGGTAGCAGGGGATCATGCGCGCAAAAACTTGCTCCAAGGAGGTGAAGGGAAAGCCCAGCTTCTCGTAGTTGGACCGAGCGGAGGATCGAACCCGCGCGCTACCAATCAGCGGACGTGAAGATGCTACCATTACACCACCGCCGAGGGAATTCTTTGCTTCTTAGATGTTAATTCGATTGACATTTTGCTCCCGCGACAGTACGTCTCCCTCCATTAATATTCTTATTATTTTTAAAGAAATATGTACATCTATATTAATAAAAGTTAATTATTTGGAATGTGGGTGGTTTAGAAATCGGAAAAAATAATCAACGAAATTATTTAGTTTCAAAGGATTTTTTTAAGGTTTATTGCAACTAAAATGCAAAATTACATTAATGTAGACAAACAATTAGGATTTGCTGCTAATCATCAGATGTGAATCTTCACTCGAAAGAATCGTACTAATGCGTCCACTAGAGTTCCATTGCGTTAGGTGAGGCGTATTATATCCGTGACCAAATTGTAGAAGCAAAATTATATAAGGGCTTTGAAGATTATTGCTTTCAAGTACAGAACCCAATAGTGAAATGAAAACCGAACAATTGAGAAGTCTTAATTAATAACTTTGTTTATTAACTATTCTGTGTAAAATATATTTAATTATACCTAGATTTTAAAATAATTCGTAATTACTTCATACAATTCGCACGCGATATATTGAAAACCGAGTATTTTTGTACATTTCCTTCCTGGTATAAGGAAGGTAATTTTTGGTATAAGGAAAAATGAAACTTTAAATTTACCACGAAAGTAGAGAAATATGGAAAGTAAGCTACGAATTTAGATTATTATTATTATTATAAAAAAAACCCGTGTAACATAATTGCAAAAGGAGCTAAAAATATCCTTCAGACCAGTTAACAGGTGTTATACTAACAGAATGTCCAGTAATGATTCCTTTAAGTTTCTGTTCTGAGTTCTGCTTGTAAAAGCATAATTTTGCTAAGAGATAGATATCCGAGAGTTGGAATGAATGAATTATTTCGGACATTCATTAGATTTATTAATTTCAGATTCAGTTTAATTTTGGTTGGCGAGAAAATATAACAAATAATAACTGCACATAATAACTCGGGACCATAATTTCTTAATAATTTTTCTCTTTTATACATTCCATTACCTCTATAAAATTCATTTCCTAACCCTTCATTCACGGGCACGCAAGTGTCTTGAGTGCAGGGATTATCTGAAGTGCACCAACGGGGTGTGGGTTCGATTCCGATGCAAAGTGGTTATTTGAGAGTGTAACATAATACCTCATTTCGTTCGAAAGAGGTGAATGACCGAATTGCGAGAACAAAGTAACATTTCCAAGAGGGAGTACACGCTTTTCTGCATAAATGTTCATTTTGATGGCAAAACAATAAGTGTCCTATCAGTGCACGAGACCCAGTGTGGAGAGTCTTTGAAAGGGCGTTACGGTAGCACTGGCGTAAGTACAATTAAATCACAAAAGTATCGCGCGTAAATAAGAAGAGTAAGATGTTCTAATTGTGATTTCAACTTGAAAAAATTAACCTCACCGGTCATTTAAATGAAAAAATAATAATTATAAATGATGACGTAATACACTGCGTCCAATTGAGAAAACACTTCATTTCAAAAAATGACAAACTTTTAAATCACGAAAGTGATAAAATTTTGCTTTGATTTGAGTAAATTTTCCGTAGTTTTATCTCAAGGTCACCGTAGGACATCTCACAAAGGGATATTTCACTTTTTCCTTTGAGGTGAGACGAGGCATAAATCACGAAACCCTTACGCTCGGCTGCCGTGTTGTTTTACATTTCGCTCTTGCGCACCTCAAACGAGTCACGAATAGGTTCGTATTATTATTATTAACTGACAGAAATTAAATCATCTTTATTCTTCGTTATTATTTACATTGTAGTTTTATATTAATCAGAATAAAAATAAAGAAAACAGTTATACATCTGAGTGATTTTACTACGTTCGAGTGCTGGTCGCTTCTTAAAGGAGCGAGCGATACAGCAGCAGCAGCAGCGTATCGGGAACATGTCACGTTCTTTATTGAGGAGACGCGATAGTGCTGCTATCTGGAAGAGTTTAGTCATTTTGTAGCGAATATTCCTCAATGAACTGATATTCCAAATCAGCTCCCTTTATAGCCACTGTAAAACTAAAAATGGATATAATCTAGCCATTTATGAATTTTTTTATGGACCATTATGCTCGTTTTACAATATCAGCTCATATGATTGGTGATACAATCAACACAGGCAAAGGTGAATCACTTTGAAAAATATATTAATCATTAGTAGTGACGACATTCAATGAACAGGTTTACGTGCTTACTTAAATACGCGTATTTTTTAGTCTGTTGACATTCTGAGTTTGTTTCCGAGCGAATGTTGTAAAATTGATGAGTCTTTAGCGTGTCTATGGTGTTGGACTGTAATATTTTGTGAGCTACGTACAAATAAAAAATATTCAGATTTTTTGTAATATTTTAATTTTTTAGTAAGAAAATTTTAATTCTGAGTAATTTAATTTACTTCTACAATAAAATTTATTTGTCGGTTTTAAGTTGTTTTCTCTTCATTTATTAAAGAATTAAAAGTCTTGATAAATCATGTCTTTGAAAATGCGTGTCAAAATTTCGCGATCGCTTCGTGCCATAGAGGCGGTTCCAATAAGCCATAAAGTAATTAATGTAATTGCCCCACAATTAATGTTAGGGAATAAGTGACCGTTAACTTATATATGTCTATATTACATTTTACAATACCCATTATGAAGATTATTTCCCGATTCCATTGCGTATAAGCAAATCACTGTACGAATTGATAGCTAACGCAGATTTACATGAATTTGTCGTAAAACTCTTCAATATGGGCACATTTGATAACATCGATGAAATATGAATAAAATAAACCAGTTTTGACACTTTTTCATTATCACATGTGAATTAGAAATGAGTCAAGTTGCTGATAATTAATTATGTTTTATTGAATGAATACCTGGCGGTATTGTGAATTGCAATTTTAGAGATTAATGTATGTTTGCCAATAATTCTGTTGACATGAAAACAAGATATTTTTAAATATTCAAATTTAACTTAAGTAATCTCTTTGGTACTTGAAAAACATTAATATAAAATAAGAATTTTTAGAACAAATTAAAGTGATGCTATACAATTTTATCAGGTAATAATCAACTAAAATTTGAGAATCATCTAAAACCAGCCTCCGCACTTGATGCAGATAATTCGAAAAAAAAACAAAAAACAATCCCAAGGTTGTACTCCTTATAGTACGCTTACAAGGCAAACCACAAACTCTCGAATAACCGAATCCTAAACAGGCTGAAGTTTGTTGGATGTGAATGCTCACTGTATTCTACCAAAACAGATACTTCATATAATGGGGACATGGGAAGTTGTAGAGACTATTGCGATAATTATTTCAAATGATTGCAATTCTATTTATCATAAGCGCAAAGTAAATTCATTCGTATATGATTGAAATGGTCGTTCTTAGTACAACATCGCGCCATTCACAATGGACTGTGGAACGGGTAATTTTCATGGAACTACGCGTTCAACCGAATGACCAACTTAACCACTAAACATGTTCCATTCTGTAATTTTTTATTTTTAAAGCCAAATTGCGTGTTAAATTGTTATAATTATTACACGACCAACCTTGTTAAATAAATTTTATTCTTAATTAATCAGCGTTTGGTGTAATAATAATAATAATAATAATAATAATAATAATAATAATAAATTTAATGTCAAAAAACAGTACAAACTGCGCATGACCACGTGGAGGACAATAAACTAATTTACTCTCCGGAAGCAAGCAAGGGACCATCCCATCAATTCCGATCAAGGGCCCTAAGGCAGAGGCGGATTCAAAAATTCCTAGATAAGATACAAAATTAGCTGCGAGTTATAATACATATATAATGTCAATATGTTTGTGTAGTTTATTTATTTTCACCTTTTCGATTACTTTTAAAAAAATCAGTTTAACCTTCGCTTCTCCAGAGGCAGTGGAAAGAACTACGAGCTAAAGAGAATAACGGCGATAAAAATTTACGAGCTTAATAGTAGAAGAATCAGTAACGGTGTTCCTTGAAAATGGACAAAGGCGTGAAGAGCTCTCAAGCTTCAACGAGTGGTACTTACAAACTGCGGGCGAATTTACGTATTGACTGCGAAGTCTTATTAAACTGAATCTCTTCAAATACGCATGCACCATTGCTTCTACATGTAAAAGAATTCATAGTTTTCTATAAAAGTTAAAATAGGTTTCTATTTCCCATTAAATGTTTATTTTTCAAATTATTCTTTTAAATATTAAATACGTTATATGATCTTGCACTTCATCACACCACTGCTCCAGTACATTCAAAATAAGTTATTAAATTCTAAAAAAATTTTCTCGCATGCTATCATTGTTTTCTTATTATTCATATTTAGTTTTATCTGTACTCAACCTTGGCACGGTTGAGTACTTTAATTCCGTGGCCCCATCCTTGCCCAAGTTTTTCTTCTTCGGTTTTCCTTCGGGTAGAGGCGGAATTTTTATACAGACTCGCTGGGCTCTTGCCCAGAATCGGCGGTCTATTTTAATGATAAATCTAGAATTTGGATTGATTTTAATAGTAACGATTTATTAAAAATACATTACGAATAACCCATAGTTCGATAATAATACAAAGTACTTGTGAACTATATTTTTTGTTAACTCACAACTTCCGAGTACCTACTCGTGGAGGAGTGTTTGCAACGTCAACAGCCCTCAGGTGAAAATTGCGACGGACCGGGACTCGAACCAGGGACCTCGTGCTATATTTTTTGTGTTTATTAAATACAAATTTGTTGGTATTATAACACGTAGCAAACGTTTTATTCCCATCTAAGGAATGTGCAGAAATTTGCAATCCGCCACTGCCCTAGTTCGCGATCGGAATTGTTGGGATGGTTCCTTGCTTGTTCCCGGAAAGTAAATCAGGTTATTGTCCTCCAGTTTCTTACTGCTTTTATGAATATTTATTCATAAAATATGGGATTCGAATGAACAGGTGCCGATATAGGAACTTCATTTTGGGGGAGGGGGGTGTCATAGTCTCATGTAAAAAATTGTTGAGCAATGCTCATATAAATAATTGTTTTATGAATTATATATATTTTTAATTCAAAGGGATATTGATAATTACATTTCAATATATTTTATTTGTTTATATGACAAAATCTATTAAGTATTTAAGGAAAATGCATTCAATTAATAAACATTTCCATTTTTGCGGGGAGCGGGGGTCATGACCCCGTGACCCCCCCCCCTTGAATCCGCGCCTGCTAATGAATAAGTTTGAAACAACTGAACACTTTTCGAAAATTTTTGTTAAAACCGACATGTAAAACTCGACGTGTGACAGAACGAGACATTTTCACACTCGTTATGTCGCGAATCAGCGCATATCCTTTGGTCCTATGTCCGGAAGTAAGGCGATAGTCTAAATATCTCCAAACGGAACAAACACATCCGGATCATTGTCTGGTTGTCGTACATGTCCCTCCTGACAATGTCTATGACAGTGGTACTGAGTATTTGAATAGTAGACAATTTAGTCTTTGACCTCTTTTCAATACGTAAAATGTACTGAAACCTTCGGGGTTATTTTTACGTATTAACTGAGAGAGCTGTCCCAATTTTGGAAGATTTTGATTTAAGTTCCTCGACAATATAATACAGTAGAATAAAATTCCCGCCTATTATTAACTTATAATTTCAAAACTAATTATAGAATTGTATGTATTTACTTTAAAGTAGTAAATGCTGACTCTTAAATTAGATTTATCTAGACCCGAAGTATTTTAAATTTATTTTCAAATCTCTCTTTCTTAGAATTATCTTTTCAAGTTTTATCAATACAACTTTGAATTCTCAACTCCAAATATCAGTTGACACACCCACGTCGTGGTTCACCTGATACACGTAGATACGTATTTCATACAAATAGGAAGTAATGAAATCGCTTAATCTCTAGTTATGTTGGACTAGTAATGTAAAATTATGATCAATTTATTTAATACATTGCAATACATACGATATTGATCAATTTCGTTAATCTGAAAGTAAATTATTTGTGGTTTGTGAAATTGGTTCACGTCACTAACAACGCCGAATGAAGATTGTTGCATCGCATCACGCTCTCGCCCCAAAAACGATTTCTGGTCAGGTGACCTCCCTGATCATTCACCACACGGTTGGGGAACAAACACGTTCATTGAAGTGTGCTCTTTAAGTGTCTTGTATCTTTATCTATTTCTTCCTAATGAGTCTAGAAGTCTAATAGAATAGAACTGGTTAATACAAATTTGAACAACAAATTACTTCTTATGGAGGAGATGTTTTGGGCATAGATGAACAATTCAGCACTAATTATTCAAGAAACACATTTTGCGGTATATTTACCGACAGCGGAGATGGTGTAGTGGTAGCGTATTCGCTTCTACGATCCCATTGGCTGAGCGGGAGAGCGTGGGTCCAAACCCTTCTCGGCCGAACTACGTGAGGTTTTCAGCTGACGTTTCCCTCATCTACTCCAGACAAATGTCGGTTTGGTACCTTACGTTCCCTTGCAACCCAACATCTCTCCTTCCCAATTCCCTTTCCCAAGTTCAACGGTTAGGTGGAAGAGCGGACCTCATGGCCTGAACCTCGTCAAAAGGCATACAATAAAAATAAAACATGTGTTGTACTCTATCTCTTCAAACATTTTAACTTTCATGCCAACCTAATTGAAGTAGTAAGTAAAACGCACGAAGAATTCGAAAAAACGTTTAATCGTTAGGTTGATATTGACTTCGTGACTTTACAACACGATTTACTTAATACTGACTGGTCGACGATTGAAATGTGTAGAAATGTGAATGAAGCTATAGACGAGTTTTACAATATCCCGCAGAAAAATATTAACAAAAACTTTACTCACTCTACCACGGCACATAAAATGAAAAAAGCTAAACTACGTTCTCCATGAATAAATAATTACATACTTAAGAAACTAGTACACCGCACTAAACTAGCAAAAATTGCTAAAAGAAGACCTTACGACACCCGATACAAAACCTTTTTCAACAATTACGTTACTACACTGAGTACTGAAATAAATTCATTGATAAATACTTATTATTGTAACCTTATTGATAGCCATAAAGGGAATTTAACTGAACAATTGAAAATTATAAATAAGCTAACTGATAACGTGACTAGTGTAAAATTCAATGGACAACTTATAAATGACCCTACTTCAATTGCTGAAACATTTAACGAATATTTTACTGATGAACCTATGAAACTGTTATCTAATACTACTTCTGACGCTAACCCTGACCTCTCCTGTTACTCACAATGTACAAAAACATTTTTTATTTTTCCTGTTACAAGCCATGAAATTGACAGTATCATTCGGAACTTAAAAATCAAAAAATCAACCGGTACAGACTAAATGTCTGTTGACATTATTAAGAATATTAGTGAAGCTGTTTCTCCTGTGCTCTCACGATTAATTAACTTAAGTTTTGAAACTGGTGTGTTTCCCACTAAGTTTAAAAACAGTATAGTTGTAACAGTTTTCAAAAGGGGGGACGGAGCTTTTGAGAATCACAGATCGATTGCTTTACTTTCTGTGCTTTCTAAAGTGATTGAGAAAGCAATGAAAATCAGACTTTTAAGATTTTTAAACAGTCAAAAAATTCTCAATGAAAGTCAATTTGGTTTCACAAAAGGTAAAAACACTGAACTAGCAATATCCTTTTTTATGGAAACAAAACCTACAAAAGCATTAATAATAATGAAAAAATATCTGGTATTTTTATAGATTTTAGCAAAGCTTTTGACTTAGTAGACAAATATATTTTAATTATGAAAATGGAAGCTATAGGTTTTAAAGGAGTTTCACTGAACTGGTTCAGAAGCTATTTCAAAGGACGCACTCAGCAAGTAAAAGTTCAAAACTGTCTCAGCAAATAATTAGACATTAGAAAGGGGGTACCTCAAGGGTCCGTCTTATCGGCGACTTTGTTTTTAATATTTATTAATGATCTTCTGCACCAACCCCTAAGGGGAGTTACGAGCGCGTTCGCCGATGACGTCACGATTCGTTACGCGAGCCAAGATTGGAATATCATTTGGCTAGGAATGTTAAGCAATCTGAAGACGTGACGTATTTGGAGCAGCAAAAATGGTATAATTATAAACGCTTGTAAGACTAAGTACATTAATTTTGGCTTAAAAGGATGTACACCACAACTGTAGGTCTGCTGGAAATTGTGTACAGTTGTGGAAGGCGAACGGGTGGTGTAGTGGTTAACACCACTGCGAGCATAGCAGGGGTTCCGGGTTCGGTTCCCGGCTTCTCGCCATTTTCATCTGACCGAAAGTTATCAATTTGTAAGTAATTCATTTCTTACAATTTCGTAGACAATTTTTAATCAAAATTTCTAAGTCAGTGATTTGTCAGGAATCAATAAAACAATTTACATCATTTTAAAACGAAAGAGTCAAGTAGTATTTTCTTGGTGTAATTTTTAAATGCTGTTATCTCGGAAAGGAAAACGTGAAATATGAAATAATAGGAAATCTTACACACATCTTTTTATGTTCCAATGTACAATACATGGTATTTCTATGATTTCCTTCGACCGGTTGCCTACAACATTAAGGCGAAAAATCTAGGGGGAATTTGAGTATAATGTATGTGGTCATAAGCAGTTAGTAATTGCTTTTTTGACTATTAATGATTTTTTGTCATTCAAGTAAGGACAACCAATGTCCGATTACAAACGTTCACGCCTTCAAGACCTTGATGCGATGGAGCAGAACATACTAATGAAACTAAGCTTTGATCACTGAACCTAACAATATCGTAGAGGAGATACAAGAATTCAGTAAGATTTTTATTTAAGAATTTAGTATGTCATAATGCTGCAATGGACTTTCTCGTCTTTATCACCTAATTTCATTTATCATTGTATGAGAGTAGTTATGTGGGTGTGAAATATGATTTTCAGTATTTGTTTTATTAAAATAATCCAAATTTGCTAAAAAAAACTGTCCTTTTCAAATACCGTTTTTTTTCAGTACGTGATTAGGAAAAATTAAGCCGAGTTTTTATTCTAAATACGAAATATTAATTTTCGAGACTTTTTATCATTACAAATCAAACGTAATTTTTATTTATTACATTTCTTTTAACTTCTTCTATCTTAAACTTCCTCCAAAACCGAAATAGACGCCATACAGATTAGAAACATGCAAAGTGTTCTTTGGTAGGATATGATCAATGTTTCATTGAGCGGAAATAATGATTTTCGAAAGCAATAATTACGAATTTTGGATGACTTCTCGATAATTTCTATTTTTTCTTGTATATATAATACATACATATGTTATCGTACATGTTTTCTCGTCTGGACCAACCAGAGACTACAATGACGAGTTCTAGTTGGGTCTAGTTGAACATATTACTCATCATACACTCTAAATACAAATTAGGACGAACAACCTCCAGATATAATCCAAATTGCCGTATCCCCGAAACTTATGTGGCTAGCTGCAGAGTGTTCACTTTTTCCACATCATGACCCTGTGAACTGGGACATTGAAATGGTAAAATTCCCTTCTTTTCTGCCCCCCCCCCCCCCCCGAGTTTATTCATGGCATGAGAGAAAGCAATAACCCTGAACATTACACAATACATAATTGTACATTCAATTAAAGACATTAGTCAGATCCTTTTCTCTCTCTGTTAGTCTTTCAATTTTATGGCAAATAACCGGTTCCTTTTCAACTCTTCGTTCGTAAAGAGGGTGAAGGCCACATGCCGCATGGGTCATAAAATTCCAGTTATTCCGACATTGCGTCCCGGAAAGTACATATCCCTCTCTTGAAGTTACACCAGTTCGGTTTCTTTCAGTTTCCGCCTTGTTTCCGGCAAACGCAGAATGAGAGCCTCTCTGAACAGAGTGAACTAACCAGTGAAGCGCAGAGCCTCGATTTCTCTACCTTAAAACTCGTTGCGCTGAGTTGCTGGCACTATTTGAGGTTAAGTATGGACACGAGGTTGGCATGTCTGTATCAAACGAAGTCCTTCACGGTCAATGACATAAGAAGACGACGTTGCCGTTCCCTATTTATAAGTATCAGACAAAAAAAAAATAGGGATGCAAAAGCATTGCACTTATACTCACAGTCGTGTAACTTTACCGAAAATAATGCAATATGTCTGCCAAACACGAATTGCCAACTTCTACGAATTTAAGTTATATCCGAATAAATATTAATAATCGTCACAAAAGCGACTATTTTCTGTAAAGAAATACAAAATAATAACTCAATAAATTAAGACCCGAGGTAATATTCGTTCCACACGCTCGATGCAGAAAGAACAGAATATCGCCACAAGAGCAGGTGAACTGAATTGATGGCCGATGTTGAGGATGAATTTAAGTTAAATGAAATCTGAATGTACTCCAACATAAGACGAGGTACTTATTACCCTCATGCACGACGGCGAAGTGAAAGAATTCGCTACACTGTGTACAAGCCCTGTATCAACATGAAGCCACACAAGACTAGCAGTAAATAAATAAATAAATAAATTAATCATATTGTTAAGAGAGCAGTAAAGTTCTTTTGACAACGTTGAGGACAGTATAGTAATTCATTGTCACTATTTTACAACAAACTAATAAACACACTGTTCCCGCTCGTGATTTTTTTCTTACATATTCTCCAAGAAATGTTACATGACTTAGACCCAATTTCACCACGTTCGTTTAATGCCTTAAACGACATTCTCTGTACAGTAAATCGTGATTATCGAAATGCACGTCTCACCAAATTCGATTTACTCTTAAACGTTCGGGGACCCTTCGATTACCAGCGGAAATCGCGATTTTCTTCGTACTGCAAGAAATACGGCGTCCATTTTGCTTGTTTGCCATGACTCGATTTATAGGTTATGATCACTGGCACGAGGGAGGCCCGCTGATGCCTCCGGTTTCCGTTGCTGGCGCTGGTGAGTACCGAGATGCGTTTTTCGTCCGTCATTTGTCTTCACTATGCACTGCAAAACTATTACCAACCTAGAGAATTCTTCAAAAAGCTTTGATTATCTTTTTTTGTGGGACTTTAAGGGCTCGTCAACAGCAAGGTCATTAGAGCCCATTTGATTAACATAATCGACAATTAGTTTTGCTTGGTGAAACGTGTAAAATGTAATCGCGATTCCATTAACCTAATCACGTATAAGGAAATCAAGATTGTTCTACATTTGGTGAAATTGGGCCTTCGAGTATTCTTTTTCACATACGTTTAAAAGTTTCTTTCTCAACAACTTCCTAAAATATTTTAAGTAGATGCAAAGCCTCCAGTAATTTCGTACATGGGGTCAGTTTCCCATTCTTCTAAGAATTTTTTCATTATCATGCCTTTCCTTTTAGTTTTCCAAAACTATTAACCCTGAGCTATACAAAATTTAGAAGCAAAATCCCACTTATGCAGATATAATACATAAAAATTTACACTTTACGTATCCAAAACTTCAAAACATTTTGCCATTTTTGAGAAATTAACCCAAGTCTTCTTTAACCTTCATAGGAAGTACCCTATATATTACAGCGATAAAAAATATTAGGGCACGTATATTGATTAGAAGTTGCAGATTTACTAAGAATCACTCAAAAATTCTCAAAGAAAACCCCAAAGCCAACCAAAGCGGATCTTTCCATCAAAATCCCACAATCAAAACTTTTCAGAGTTACAAGTCTTTCCACATACTACATGTATGGGAAAGTAAAAGATTTTGTATGGTACTTCATAGAAAGGGAACATTTGAACTGAATCTCCTTTAGTGTAAATAGAAATATGATACAGGTATTCCAGTCAATGATATTAGATACTCATTGAACTTTGTCTTAATGGTACGTATAAATTTTAACATCTACTTTTTTACAGGCGTTTTCATGTTATTCGCAGGTGAACCATTCAAAACACGTTTCCACGCGATTTACGAGAAGGGAGGGGGGTGATCTTGGTACACATAACCTCACAATACGGCAGTAGTACCCAAAGGTTAGCGCCGCAACACTTTGCTTTAAAATTGAATTAAAAATTTGCGAAACAATTTTTCAGATTGTAACATACCCTTAATTTTAAATTGAGCAATTCTACTACGTATGAAAAAAAACAATGTGTATAACTCTTTTAATTTTTACGATCACAGGAAAAAGACATAAAAACAAAATATTGTATCTATCAATATGATCTGTAGGAGCTTATTATAAGAGATAAACAATATAGCGTGAAGGAAAGACATGGAATATAAGAAATCAAAAAGGGATCCAAACTTGAATTCTCAAAACTTTTGTTATTTTTAACCTCGTCTTTTTTCTGCGCTTCGTAGTTACGATTTATTTTGGAAATAATACGTGGATAACAACACATGTGTGGTAAATAAATTCTTTTAGACATTCTTTTTACATCCTCCTTTGAGACCTCGATAGGAATTCATGGGATGATCCCTTGCTTGCTTCCGGCGAGGAACGTAGTTTATTTCCGCCCCAACCCACGTGGTCATACGCAGTTAGCAACTACCTTTTTAAAAATGAATTTTTCCTACTCGACCTGTTTTTCACTAATTTATTTACATGTCTTAGTTGAGTGTACATCGCTACAACAACTATTAAAACATAAGACAAACAATTGAGGAAATTCATTGAGCACCACCCCTAAGTATTTCCTAATTTGGTGAGTTAAATCTCAGAGGGATCTATGAAATATAAATGAAGAGGGTAACGGTTGCGTCCTCTAGCAGTGAGGGGACCTTCTTTGCCGAAGTGGAAGTGCGCAGCGCCTGGGATTTTTGGAAGAGAAAAAAAGAAATAATGTGGTTTTGCGTGAATGTAGTCGTGGATGAAAGGAATCTTCAAATCTTTATGAAGAGAGGAATTACGGATGAACTAGGGTGCTTTGATCGCTAAACGGAGTATTTTGTTTTGAAAATCCTGAATTTCGCGAATGTGTGTGGGAGCAGGGCAAGCGTATAGTATTAGGGGTCGAAGAATAGTTTTGAAGAGGACGAGTGAAGATTCGCAGCTTGTGGAGAAGCAGCGGTCGATGATAGAACTGAAAAGAAAAAGTGATAAGAGTGACGGTGACCCCGTTTGTAGCGAAGTTCACTGATACACACACGTGTAGCGGCTTCGCATCGCGTGGGTCGCCGAGTGAAAGTGGTTCGAGTAGGAAACGTCCCACAGCTTGGGCAAAGTGGGAAGCAGGAGGTGCGTGCAAAGTAACGACACTTGACGCAATTCTCACCTTTAAACATCACTTCCTTCACGGGGTTACATTGCTTTGTTCTTTCGCATGTAAGTAGTATTCACATAATGCACTAAATCCTATTTTCGAAAAAGTAACTTTCAGATAACTCATATATTTCTTCCGTGTACCGTTTCCACACGCGGAGGAGATATGAGATAACTTTCCGTCAGGTGAAAATGGCGACGAGTCGGGAAACGAACCCGGGACTCCAGCAATGCTCGCAGGGGTATTAACCACTACACCACCCGTTCGCCTTCCACAACTGTAGGTATGCGTGGGAATGGTGTACAGTTGTGGAAACGAACGGGTGGTGTAGTGGTTAACACCCCTGCAATCATTGCAAGACTTCCGGGTTCGATTCCCGGCTGGTCGCCATTTTCACCTGACCGCAAATTTTCAGTAAATTATTTCCTGGTCTGTAATCTTACAGGTTAAAAATGTTACTATTTATTTTGAAGTTCCAATTAGATTGAAAATGTCTTAAATTGACAAAGAAGTTCCCTGGAGTCCCTACTCATGTCTCTGTCTTGGTGCCTCGCAGCATAAGTAAGAGAGCGTACATGTTTACAGTTCAACACCTTGTGAAATAACGCCGACGAAGTGAAGCTGTAGCTCCTGAATATCCGTGACCAATTTTACGGGTATTTAACCAAGGAAATCGATTTTTCTTGCATCGTTGTACGTTTCGTACGGTTGACCTCTCGAAATGTGCGAAGTATTCATTCAGGTTTACCTTATTATTGTTATTATCATTGTTATATTATTATTTTCTCTTTCTGTATCACGGTCCATTTCGTTTCTTCATCAATTGCGGAATCAGTTCCAAGCAATAGTGAATAAATTTATTCAAAGATCAATTCGGACAATGTGGAAGGTGTTAAGCACGACTGGCTTCCGGATAAAGTATACAGTTCCCTTCTTGATCCCTAGGGCTACGAAATTTTTACGTGGGTTCTTGTGTATGAGTCCTGTGCTGGAAATGACTAATGATATGCATTTGTTGGTTCTTAATGCTGTATGCCATGTTGGCATATTTTCCTTGTTTCTCAGAGTAGGTTTTCTTTATATTTCGGGCAAGTGGGACTGCTATGTCAACAATGACTGCTGGGTTTTCGATGTTGTGTATCTATTACTATTATTATCATTATTATTATCCATTCGATTCTGATGGGTGGAGAAGTTGCACACGAGCATTGTTCTACCATTGATTTTCCCTCCCATCCGCTTCCTTACTACTCCTGATTCCGGAACCCGAGTTAGCAGAGTAAATGAAACGGTACATTATAAGGATAAGGATAAAGGGTGACTACTGATGAGTGGAAAGAATGAAAGGAGAAACGAGGTTGTCCACAACTGCAATCTACACTTGGTTCCTCTGGGTTTCAATCGTCACCAGATGAAGAAGGCGAGTGCTCTATCAACACGGCTGAAGTCAATCCGAATATATGTCTGTAATCGGGTTTCTTTTTGGAATGAAAGCTGTCCTTTGTCTCACGGATGGTAGAGAAATGTGTATTCATTGTTCCATTGCCAAAAATTCGGAGAACACAGAAAGATCTCGGAATTCTTCTACTTTCTTCTTTAAGAAAGCAAAATAAACCCACCAACTTCTCAAACGTGATTGCTCGTCAAGTCAGGTTCCGTCAAATTCCGTCAGGTTCCCACCATTACTGCACGTCGAGATCTCCGCAAAACGAACAGTTTTACCATTTCCAATATCCCCCCTCCCCTAACGACATTCTGCGTTGCCACGTCATGTCCTTTGCGGCTGACGAGCACTGAAACCACGAGATGTTTGATAAAATTAATATCACGTCTAAGACTTGTCCCAAAGATTGTGCCGACTTCTACTGACACATCACATCTTCATGTTTAAGAGAAAATTCGTAGATATGAAGAAAAGCGTAAGTTCGGGATCAGTTAATTGAAGAAATTTATGTCATTCTGTCATTATTTATAGATGCAAAAGGCCTTTTCGACCGCATGGCGGCCATCTTCAG
>NNCF01128880.1:393098-408404 GCA_002313205.1 Laupala kohalensis | reverse complement strand
GCCATACATCATTGTTATGATCTATGTGGTTCAATAAAATATTATTATATTATATTTATGTTCATCATTTAATATACAGAATTCATTCATGAATACATTACTTAGATATTACAGATAATAAATTTCAATATTCAATGTAACATTCGTTTTCATTTAACATACCATGGAAGTCGTCCGGGGTAAAATGTGCTGAGCAGACTCTCATACTTCGTGCGACACGCACACCAGTCAGGCCCAGACACTTTATCCATTGCCGTTGTCTACAAGAGAATGTAACAAATATATTTATAAATAAATAAATAAGCAACAATAATCGCAGCAAAGCGACTGAGCTAAGTACGTCTGCCCATGTGGGAAGTGGCGCTGAGACAAGAATTACTTACCTTTCTGGTGGGGTAGGGAAGGCGTGGAAAGTTATTTCCGGGTTGCCTGTTGCATTGTAGCACCCCGGTACGAAACACACGAAAATTCGAGGCATTTCACAATATAAAATCACTATTCTTTATCACACGGTACGGCACAGCCTGAGCTCCACACTGCACCGCACGAATGTAATGAACAAAGATCACTAGAAGCCAATAGGAGAAGGGTGAACACGATCTTGCAGCCATCTATTGAGCGCTGGACGAAATATAGGTGGCCGGGTGACTGATAGCGCAGTCTGGTAAGTATTATGCGCAAACTACTTGAAGCGTTAAACCTCAGACATTTTCGCCCTATCTTGTTTCTTGGGCCTGGTCATGAGCATTCAGGTTACTGGCAGGCCATGCTGCGTACCAACGGAGTCAAATATGTTAACAGTTTATACTACTTCCAAATAGAATGACTGGTCTTTACTCATTAGTTTACCGTTCCATAAACAAAAGTTTACGCCTTTGTTGACTTGAAAAGTTTATATTTGTAAAAAACAAAAACAAATAGGTTAATGTGGAAAACGATTGTTTCACCTGACATGTCTGGAAACACGAGAGTAGATCTGTCAAAAGGGTGGCGAAGTTAAAAATCCTATTTTCTAATGTGTATGTACGTGTGATATTTTTCGCTCAGAAATATATAGCTTAGACTGGAGGAAGTACATTATTTTTAAACGTGTTTAGGAGAAGTACATTCAGAAACGAAGGAATACATATGATGTTTTTGTATCGTCCGAAAAAGCTGTTGTTTATAATCACGTATGTAGTACGCCATGAGGATTGAATACACATGGATAACAAAGGAGTAAAATAGTTGAGGAAGAACGTTGAACAATTTGTATATTTCAAATAATAAATTCTCATTTATTATTAAGAACTTTAATTCCATCCAAAAGAGGCAGAGTAACAATTACTCAATATTTAGAGGCCCAACTACCAATATAAAATGAAAACTAACGAACTAATACGCAAGCAAGTTAAGGAGCATTGGGAATAATTTAATGGATTATTTCAGTACGATAACTCAGAAAGCTATTTAATTTACGTCCAATGAAAAGGGTTTTCTCATTAATACATCTGTAACGTACGTACACATAGCAGAGAAAATAATTTGTTGGTAAAATCGTGATTCTCTGGAATATAGCTATTTCGTGAAGTTTTAAACTTTCTATCAAATATAATATCTTTTGAACGTTTCTTTTCGATGTAGAAGCTCTTCTACCGTAAACCACGAGTTGCAATATAAATTAATCGAACTAAATATTTTCTTAGTTTCTTCTTTCGTAACGTTGCAGAGATGTATTTTTTTATACTTTTGGACGACTAAAATTATTAATATAAGTCGGAAACGTCCTAAACTCAATCTTTATTTACCCCATCCAGCAGGCCGATTCTTGTTCCGTTGTCTACGCAGATCTCGACGGCCCATCGTAGAGAAGTAATTCTAATTCTCCATCGTAGAAAACTTTCCCGCGCCTCTCATGCCGCAGTATACGAGTTCTCTACGTGGAAAATGCTTACTCCGCATAGGGCTATGGCGGTACTTTCGTTGTATTGTAAGGTTATGTTTCTTGATGTGTTGGTTATTCTCTGTTAACTCATTATTTTGCTAACTTAGGTACGACATTTAAAATAATGCTAAACAACAGTTATATGAATACAATTTATACAAATTAAATACCTAGTTCTGTTAGGTGTGTCAAATACAAAACGGATTCCTCTGAAGAGACTACAATACTGTAAAATTCTTTAAGAACACAGCAACTCCGCCACAGTTTTATTTACGATTAAAATAGATACAGAGTAAAAAAAAGTAATTGAAATATTACAATAAATTACGTAACAGTACAATCATTTATTTCCCATTGTAGACTTCAATAACCAATAATCTGATATGTTAACATCAACGTTTACGACTAAGTTATAAATATATTATTGTCATTAGCATTAAACAGCGAGAACGGAGACTGTTAATATTTTCAAAACCAGGATAATTTTTAGAACAGTGTGGTGTCAAATCTTAGAGACACATTTACATCCATCTGCATGTAACGTTAAAATTTTCTCATATTGGTAAACAAAAAAAAATGCCCCCTCTCAATGTACGAAGACAGCTGACATTCTCTACGTTGCGATGTTGCCACGTGAACTTGTCTGCTCCGTAGAAAAATGAACGAGAATCGCTCAGAGGAGTCGACGTAGACTCCGTTCCTACGCCGTGGAGAAATCTCTACGCAGAACGAGAATCGACCTGCAGGACCGGGTTTTTCTCCAGTATTCCTTCGGGAAGATGCGGAACCAATGGGTAGGCTCTCGAGGCTCTTTCCGAATGTTGGCAGTTTTATTGATTCTATTTTTACTATCAATCTTGAATTTTGAGTTATTTTTATATACACAATGTATTTTTAATATTTTCGGAATAATGTATCGATGTGATGCACTATAAGGATAGATATTCTTACGCCGCCATTTCGGTTCCGAACTCGACAAATGCATAAAGAAGCTTCGATAACAAATGGAGTTTGGATTTTGTTTCCAGGACGAAGAAGCAGTTTTTATGAAATCTTAAGGTAATAAGGAATGTTTTCTGCAATTGGTTTGAAAAGAAATTAAATTTGTAATTGAGAACACACACTCGTAGATATTTTGGAATACACAAAAACAATACTACCAAAGTGAATAGTGTACATCATTTTCTTGAATATGTGAATTGAATACACAAAGTGCATAGCATATATATTAATTGTTATTTCAATACTTATTTATTAAATAGACATTTTGTGAAGAAAATTATCTGCTTATTTTGGTCGATTAATATTTATAAATTTTACATGAATTCGCAATGCGTAATCATATGGTTTCTGTCGAAACATCTTTCTCTGACGCTCTAGCATAATTATTGTAAGTACGTAATATCAATAAAAATTATCTACTAAAAATCTGGTGTTTATAAACATGTGTACATATCGGTCGGCCATATTGTCAACTACATCTAGAACGGAACCAAAATGGCATGAGAATACTCATTCTCTTAGATAGCACTTTTGTGGCAAAAACAGCCATTTCATATATATTTACATTCACCCTACTGAGTTTTACTGTTATTTTATTACAAGTCAGTGTTATCCGTATCCTTAGTATGGCTAGAGGTGGACTTCGGGTCGAGTCGGTCGGGTTTCCAACCGAACCGAAAACAAGTCAAACCGACCTATTCGAATCGCTCTCGGGACGATAGGGAGATAGACACAATCCTACCTGAATTTGACCGAATGAAAACCAAACCGAATTTAACCAAATCGGAACCGAACATTATTTTGTATTAATTGGAAATCAGCAACGAATTAATTTGATTTCTAATAAATTGAGAGTTTTGTAACCACACGTAAACGCAAGAAAATAATGCAGTTTTAAATAAAATAATATTAATTTGTACCAATACCTGAATATGGATTACTTATTTATTTTATGTAAAGTACATGAATCGTTAAAATAACCGTACCCGACTCTTGTTATTCGATCAATAATACTACTCGGCCTTCTGAGCACATCGCGTGGTGAAGGACACCATAATGACTTACCCATATTTTCAAAACGTTTTAATGAATATTCAACTTTAATAACGTATCAAGTATAGAGTGTTGGAGTGACAATAGAATCCTTGTCTATAAGGCTAAACAACTCAACAGTAAAATGTGCTATAGCTAACGGCTAACATTAACATACATTAGCCACAGTTTAGGTATTTTTTCATGTATGTTATTTTCATGGCTTCCTACAATTACCAGGCTGGATCATGCATTATGTGACCGACTTGGTTAAATGCGTTAACTTTATTTCAGCAAATGGATTGCTTACGCATTCATATTCTTCGTGTCAAATGAATCTTAATTTAAAGTAAATTTTTGTGTATTGTGGTCACGCTGTATTTTTTCTAGCTTCTATGATGTTGAGGAGTAAATACATGAACGTTAGCTAAGATACTTCTCTTTGGCCAACCGGCCGGCCGACGAGACCGATGTTGTCGAGCGTTAGATATATCCCACGTAATCTAATAAGTTTTAAATAAGTATCATTATCATATTTTGATATGTTATGGAGTAGTTTAAATTTAAAAAAATATTATTCTGTAAGTTACAATCCAGGTACAGTCCTATTAAAAGTTTGAAATTTCGAATTAATTTTTATCATTTACGACGATACACACTAATTAAAATGCTTAAACATACGCATTCTAATTTAACACATTACCATGATTATGCACATCATTTGAAAGTCCCGCGCTCTCGGTTAATACTTGAATCAATTACAATTACTGTTAGTAAATTGTTTGTTATTATATCTAATTACAAAGCTTGTTTGAAATATTTTATGTGGTATCTCTTGCATAAATAAATCACTCAAATTGGATTAAACCACACCGCCAGGTAAAATATTAATTAATAAACTTTGAGGAAATAATAAACTTTATTGTCAAAAAAGCAAAAGTTACAAACTGCATGGAGGACCACGTGGAGGACAATAAACTAATTTACGTTAACCTAATTACGTTTTATATTGAATGAAAATTGGAGACGGGACCATATCCAGAATCGCTTAGTAGTAGTGATACAGCGTGCAAAACTGGCTTTCCGGGTTCGATCCGGATGATAGTTCTTGGTTTAGGATATCTTTTATAGTTTTCTTTAAGCTTTGCAAGACGAGTAAACGTTTGCAATATCAGATTCTTCGATTACTTTGCGACAGTTTCGATAAAAATTATATCGATGAAATCCTGCTTAACCGAACCCGCGAAAACATTTGCAAGAGATCATACAAAACTTTAAATTATTTTAAAATTTTGTCCGGTAGAGACTAAAATTATTAGAGTTATTCCAAGATAATTCTTTTTTATTTAAACAAAAACGACAATCCGAACGCCTTCATCCAGTTTGTCCAAGTAGCCATTGTACCTTAAGTTTTAATACATCTTGGAAAATAGCAAAATATATTTTATTATATGAAGCAAATACGAAGGTTTCTAGTCACAAATTTAAACTGTCGTACATTTCATTTATCTTTATAGTTTTCCCGGGAAATCGAAAAAAATAACAGGAATTTGTCATATGGCGAAATTCTGTTTACATGTTTCCCTGTAGCTAGTATTCAACATGCGAAGACTGTCCATGTCATTACTATTCCGTATATGCTTCGTTATGACCTGGGCACAAACAAGATACAATGTCTACGTGTTCACCTGCATACTAATTACTTCTCCTTAACCCTAGTTACGCTAAATTAGGGTCATTTATGAAACGATAACGACTAACATCTTGGAACAGTTCATAACAGCAAAGAGGAGAGTGGACTGTGAGAATTATTAGTGAATAAATAGTTAAAAGCTTACGTCCTTTTTTTTGGACGAATAATATTTTTATTTTTTGTTCAGTGAGAATATTGTCTTTCTGCTTCGACGGTCAGAACGCGGAATCGCTTTTCTTTATTATTGGATGTGTTATTGTCCTGTTTTGGTTTTATTTTTTACAGTTATTAATTTCTTTGTATTATTTGGCATAAATACGTCTACGTTAAGGGTGTAGGAGGAGCTGTGATATATGTACTTATAATATTGAAGCATGCTTGTACATGTATCTGTATATCTGTTTGTAAGACAAAATGTGTTTGTGTACGTATGCGAATATACACACACATGGGCCTCAAGTAGATAATAAATTTCTTAAATGCAATTTATTTCTCTTTATTACCGTGTGTACTAATTTTCTAACCATTTTATACCGTTTGTTTGTATATTTTATAGATATTGGTTATTTAACTTCTATTTATTGTATTATGTGTGTATTCTACCGAGCAAATTGCTCACTTTGCAAATTATTATTATTATTATCATTAGCATTGCTCGGATTTTGCATGTATTTTTTTCTGACTTTCCATGGCTTTCAAAATCGATTTCTAGCGTTTTTAACCTCGCAGGACAAATTGAATTGAATTTAATAAAATATATTTATGAAGATTTTGTTTAAACTCTATATTTTTGGGTATATTATTGTAACAAGTAATTTATATGTTTATTATTTAAATATAGCTTATATTGTATGAACGAGCTCAGTGATATTATTCAACTAATCCAATTTACACTTACAATTTTTCTGTTCTATACAGATGAATATGTAACATGATTTTTTAAGAGCATGTATTTTGTGCATTTGGATACATTATTAGTGCGTATTTCGACCTTTTTAAGGATATTTTCAGATTTTTGCATGCGTCTGTCGGTCTGCTACCTGATTACGACTAATTGATCGTGACGAAATTTGGCAAGCAGATAATTGAGATGTCCAGGATAAACATAAGATATCTTCTATGTATAAAATGTGTGATAAGAAAGATATAAATGGCTTTTGGCAACACATGTCGATAAAATCTGAAAAAAAACAAGAGTTATATTTGTTTACGCCGCCTATACTGTTAGAAACTGGTGGCAACTATGATTGGCAATATTGTTTACCTCAAAGAGTTCTATAAAAACGTCCGGACAGCATGTGTGTATCTACAAAAGTTAACCTAAATTATTGATCAAATGTTTTTAAAAATAGAGGCGTTAAAATGCTTAAATTTCACAGAGTAATTTAACAAGGAGAAAATCAATCATCATCAAATTTGATGGATTATTTGTTTTGTGCATTTAACAAAGATAAAAAGCGTCTTTAAATCGTAAAATATCGATCAATAATGAAATGGTGCAGCGGCGTCACGTCTCGGAAGCGAAAATTCGACCGACGCCGGTTGTCACGAGACGATATAGTGAATACAGTCAAGTTGTGTATTAAATTTGTATTATTATGAATATGAAAGATTAGGATGCTGTATATGTTTTTAAAAGCCAGTAAGTAGAAGTATTTTGATCTTGTAATAAAAATAGATTGTATTTTTTCCCGAGTAAAAGAGAATTAGTCTAAGAAAAGTTCGAGGCAAGGTCGGGTAATCGGCTAGTTGATGCATATGATTAGACATACACAATGGTAGACAAAAGTTTCATGCACTCTACTAAGGACAATTATGTAGGAGCGACGATCAGCGATAAGAGGAAAGAGAAGAGTAACGCTAAGCTACCCTTTACGTGATGACAAATGAGGGCGCCCTTCCGATGGATCAGGCGTTCTTGATCATCACTGAGCCGGCAATTTCCGGCAGGGCCAGAAAAAACATGTTGCTTTTCACATTATAATAATAAATTTATTGTCAAAAAACAGTACAAACTGCGTATGACCACGTGGAGGACAATAAACTAATTTACTCTCCGGAAGCAAGCAAGGGACGTATCCCATCATTATTGTCCCAGTTCATTTTGCTGTGACTACCTGAAATGCGAACCCTCCTTTCTGTATATACCTCCTACTGCTCCTAGTTTCAATAACTCTTAACTATTAATAACTACTCCAACTAACCCCTCCTCGTGGGCAAAGTTGTTGGTCAACTCAGCTAACCAGGTCGTCTACGGTCGATAGCCCTTCCACCCCTCCTACTCTCTATCGCCCGATGTAGATTAGCTTCAATAGCACGCTTCATTTCCCATTTACAAATACTAAGAAAAAAATGTGGGCATTTATAGCGGCGCTGCGACCAACGATGAAAGCAAAGATAAAAACTCTTTGGAACGTGGTGACAAATGAGGGTGTTTATATCGGAACAATGCCATATATAGATAAGATTCTGACAACCTTTGAAGAGCGCTTTGTCGACAAAGATGAGCATTGACAGGACCCGATTGGAGTGACGTGAATTGGAGCGTCCATGGTGATGCTAGCTCCCATTTCTAACCATTCGTTATTTCGTTCTGCCCAAGGAACGAATCATTCTTCGTTCACATCCTTATTGTTAACTATGAGCATCAGTTTGGTCGTCGTTGTCACCTTATGTATGTATGGCCTTGTGTCGGCACTGCTAGCAGCGCTGCGACCAACGATGAAAGCAACGAAAACCCTTCCGTACGATTTCTTCGCTCTTATCGAAGCTAGGGTCGCCATTGTTGTTTCGGCTTCGAGATTGTTAGATTGTTCTGCCATGGATTCTGAGCAATCGATTGCGTCCACCGAAGAGTCGCGTTGTGGGGCAAAAAAGGATTAAAACCACTACAGACCATGTGACTATGGAAATAAATTCAACAAGTGTCCCTGTAAGTGGATTTGGTGAGGTTTCGTTCAACGATCAGTTTTCTATTGTAGTATTTGTAAATGGGAAATGTAGCGCGGTATTGGAGCTTATCTACATGGAGCGATAGGAGGTAGGAGTTGGGTGGTAGGTCATAGTTAGTAGGTGGGTCGGTTAGCTGGAACCAACTTGGCCCACGTGGAAGGGTTAGTAATAGTTAGAGTACTCACAGCTGAGACTGGGACATTCGTGTGAAAAGCTACAAATTTTTCTGGCCCCACCGGGAATTGAACCCGGGATGACTTGGTGAATAGCAAGAACGCTACCACCTGAGCCACCAGAGGGTGGTATATACGATCAGCTGACCGCAAGCAGAGGCTTTTTAGCATCTGCGCATGCGAAGACTCCTCTTCCCTTTGCTCGTATCGTTGATCGTCGATCGTCGCTCCAAGCCTAAGAAAACGGCGACGATGACCTCATTCCTTTCTTCTGTCCTTTGCAGTAGCAGAAAGCGCCGTGAGGCAGAGCAGAGTGGGGCAATCCAGAGCTCCAGCGCGGCGGCGTCGCCGCATCAGACGCCTCTACTCCTCTTCCTCAACATGGCTGCTGCCTTCTTGCTGGTGTTCGCCATCCTGCCCTTGACTCGATCCGCGACGCGAGCAGACACCAGCCCCGGAGGGATGCTGTATCCGCGGGAATCGGAGACGCGAGACGTGCGCTCTCTCGACGGCATTTGGAACTTCCGAGTAGCTTCGGAAACCGACCCCTTGGCAGGCTTCAGTCAGAAATGGTTCGAGAACGATCTCTCGCAGGTAAGTGCTGGTTTAAGGTAGTACTAGTGTAGGTAGAATTAAATTAAAAAAATATTTTAAATCTGCATAAATAAACAGAGTAACTTGAACTTATTGTGATTTCACCTCGTTTAAAACACCTGATCTAAAAGAAATACATTGTGTCTTACGGAGAAAACACATCTTTTAAAAAATACTTTTTAAATCAGGAAAGTGATGGAGGTTAACCTTGATTTGTAGTAAATTTTCGGTAAAATTTTTACATCACATTTAACTATATATCACCGGACGTTAAAAATAATTAATTTCTTCGGAGGTGTGATGCATAAGTCACGAAACCGTCGCTCTCGGTCGCCGTGATTTTGCATTTTGAAGGAGCCAAGAAAGTTTCTGAACATTCTTTATACGATTCTATATACTGACAGATTAAAATTTTTTTTATCAGTATAATTCATAATGTTGTATTATAAAACTATAATAATAAAAATAATTTCTCAGTGACTGGACTAACTTAATATCTGCCTTAAAGAATTACTACACGCTGACCATTTTCCGATGGGTGCTGCCTTTGACCTCATGCGTGATCGATCCGTGTAATCCGTCTCTCACCCGTGCTCGGTTTGCCCATTAGTCTAATACAATTGAACGACTATTATAATTGAAAAATGGTCTTATTTCCTTATTATGATATCGCAGATATTCTAGAATTTTTAAGTAAAAGTAAAAAAAAATTATACCTAACACGACGTAATTACGTTAAGTACACACAGTATATCTTAGAGTAAGTGGAGATTACATATTTTTTTAGTAACATCATTGGTCATTTTTCCTTATTTTTTCACACAGATTTCAAAAATACCACTATGTCAGCAAATATGGTAATTATACAAACAATGGTTGTCAACAATTGCGAATATATTCTTTGTTGGCCTTGGAAATAATTCTAATTCAAATGTAAACGTTGTCAGTTCAATTTAGTTGTATTTTATTATTTATTCTCTTTCCCTTTCGTGTGGTATCAATGTGGAATTTATTGGTAGAATTCTTTGAAAGTGATTCGATTGTGTGTTTCCGTGTTGCAGTCGGGTGAGACCATCCCCATGCCGGTGCCAGCCAGCTACAACGACGTCACCCAAGACAAGAACATCCGAGACCATCTGGGGCTGGTGTGGTACGACAGAACGTTCTACGTTCCGGACGCCTGGCGCGAGAAGAAGTTCAGAGTGTGGCTGCGATTCGGTAGCGTCAACTACGCGGCACAAGTGGTGAGTAGGAATACGGTGCGCGGGGCTACTCAACACTACTGGGTTCTCTAGGCTTTATCTAGGGGCGTGTTTATTGTAACAATAAATCGTTAATTTAGTGTTATTTCAACTCTTATGATTTTTAAACACTATACTCAGAATAATCTATAATTCGATAATAATTTGTACATGTAAATTTTTTCATATTACAAACACATTGACATTCTATTAGTATTATAACTCGCAGCTAACTTTTTATCTTATCTAGNTTGATCGGAATTGATGGGATGGTCCCTTGCTTGCTTCCGGAGAGTAAATTAGTTTATTGTCCTCCGCGTGGTCATATGCAGTTTGTACTGTTTTTGACATTAAATTTATTATTACTATTGAACACCGTTTCCTGACGCCGCATAATGGAGTATATTAAGAGGACACTGGCAAAAAGAATTTTATCCCCGAAATTTGATGGATTATGGTGAATTATCGTTTATATGTACATGAATAAATATCGTGTTAAATAACAATGTTAAGTTAGATGTAGTTTTGATCATAGATGTTTGTATCAAATCTAAACACAAATTTAAAAACTCTATATAAATTGTCCTAAAATGAATAAAGGGCATAATATTTGTTTATATACTTAAAAAGGATTTTTCGCCATAATTCACCAAATTTACTGAGTAATATTCTTTTACTCAGGTTTCGCCTCCATATACTCCACTGTGCGAAGCACTTTGTGTGATGCACGAAAGTGATGGAAGTTAACCTAACCTAACCTAACCTAACCTAACCTAACCTAACCAAACTACGTATGTTGCAAACCGGCATTCATTATCCCCGTGTACGTGCCCCTCACAGGGGATGCAACTTCGGTAACGCGACTGGCAGTCAATAATTATTTTTCATTCTAACTAGGAGGAAATGTATCTTAGTGCTATTGAAGCTTATGTACGTGAGACGATACGAGATAGGGTTAATGGGTGTTAGGGATCATTGTTCGTAGATGGATCGGTTAGCTGGGTACAGAGGCGGAACAAAAGGGGGGGGGGAGCATTTTTGTTTAAAAAAATATGGTTTTACAACACAAATTTTATAAATATTACCTTTAAATAAAATGTATCGTATAAAAAATTAAGTCTGTATTATTAATAAGAATAATTTATTAATGTTATTATTATGATATTATTAATAACAAGAACAATAATATTATTAATAACAATTATAAATAATAACTACAAAAAAAGTGGTAACACTTTAACAAAGTATACCATTTATCAACTTCAATGTTATCTGTTAAGAGTTCAGGTCCAATAAGGGGGCTATAGTCCCTTAGCCTCCCCGCCCCTTAGATTGCCTGGGGTTACCAACAACTTGGCTTACACGTGGAGGGTTTAGTAGAAGTAGTTAGTAATAGTAATAGAGTTATTGACACTAGGAGGAGCTGGATAGAGGGAGGAAGGTTTGCTTTTCAGTAGTCACAGCTATATGAACTGGGACACTATTGTGGAAAGCAACAAATTATTTCTGGCCCCATCGGGAATTGAACCCGGAATGAGATGAGCGAGCACGCTAACCCCTGAGCTAGTGGAGGGGCAGCCAATTGGGAATCCAGGGTAATCGTAATTCCTCTGACTTAACTTTTTATTTTATGCATGGATAAATTTATTGTCAAAAAAGTAGTTACAAACTGCGTATGACCACGTGGAGGACAATAAACCAATATGTTCTCGGAAATTGAAGGGACCATCCCATCAATCCCGATCAAGGGCCCTAAGGCTCTAGCGGATTTATTACGTCTCCCTAAAATACCACGGCCAAATTAGGTCTCCAAAAAATAAAATAAAAATTAGGTTTTTTTTAATATCTACAAAATGTCAACAAATCTAAAGAACAATGTTAATATATTAATTTTCGTTGCATCACACTGGGAAAACTATCAAACATAAATTTACAAATTACAGTCAAGCCTAATATTATGAACTATTTAAGAGATGATAATTTGATCAAACTCTTAGATTTTTGAGCTATTTTGTAAATTTTCGAATCATATCTAGTATAATAATGATCATGTTCATAAATCTGTGTGATAAGTCATTATTAACAAAACGTGATCATTTGAAGAATGAAGACAATATAACAATGAGAATTTTCCACACGAGAGTAGAAAGATTTTTGTGAAGTGTGAGTGACTGATATTTGTTCCAAAGGAAAACGGCGTATGTTTTCTCCTTTACATTTATGTAAAACTTGCTGAGTACCCGCGGCTTTGTTCGCGTAAATTTTGTAGCTTTGTTGTCCATCAATGTTAGAAGTTTCAATAGTATTGGTGTGCACCAGTCCCTCACTTTTCCTCACTGATGTAATTGAGATTTTTTTTTCTTTCGAAAATATCAATTTCCCATTTCACACACTTAGAGGAGAATTTTCGTAAAGTTCCTTTCTTACCTGACTTTTTCGACGATAGTATTTTGTGTCACGCCCTTCCCAAGTGTCGTGCATCATGTAGGAACATAATGTCATTGGAAATACGATTATTCATCTCAGAATAATACACAAAAACCATTGACTCGACCCTAATAACGGTATTTTTACGTTACTTTTACGGCTCACCCTTCCCTCCCTCTCAAAGCTCCAACGATACCGTAACGCCACTATGTGATCTCAACTTAAACTTAACGGTACATTGGTAGTTTAAAAATCTCATCATCCCTAATTCTATGGATTCGACGCAATTTTCATATTGTTTTACATTTCGAAATTAGTTTTCAATTATTTTTATCCATCAACCCATTTCCACCCTCACTCCCACCCAAGGGGTGCTAGTGGTGGGTTTGTTTCAATGTTGAGTTCAGACTTCCACGATATCGGGATTTCACTACGTCGAAAATTATGGACTCGTCACTGGTTGGATGTTGGATATTAATCGGTCACTTTCGATTATTTTGACATTTCCCTCCTTCTCACCTCCAACGCAAAGGGTGTTTACTCCTTGTGTACTTATTTGACCATGAGGGTGTTACTTCACTTCAGCATCCCCAAAAATGAATTGTTCAACTTTAATATCGGTCGATTTTTCATTATGTTTAGTTGCCCTTCATTCTCATCCCTACACCAGGGATTTTAGGGGTACATTATCTCCAATGTGGACTGATTGTTAACTTAGAAAGCACCGGGGACGCTCTAATCCATCTCAAGGGAACAGTCATGTGTCTATCAAGTTTCGTTGAAATTGTTCCAGACACTCTCGAATAATGGTGGGATACATTCCTAAAACATTCCAACCCCCATTTCACCCCGTTAAGGGTGGATTTACGTAAAACTTTTTCTTAGCGGATATCTACACCCTAAAAGGAACCTATCTGCCTATTTGTAGTTTCTGATATTTCGTGATTAGTGTGTGGTATTTCGCTCATATTTTTTCAAAAACATGTTTTTACTATTCACAGGTGTGCTATCTATTTAATAAGCATACAAAAACACTCTTATATTCGAATGCAACGTTGTATTAAAATCTCAAGTCAATCGATCGTTTACTTTTAGAGTTTTGCGAATATATATGATTGCGAAATTGAAAAACGCCGAATTACTGGGCAAGGGAGCAGAGCAAGAGGACATTACGTGCGCCGTGGTGTCGTCTGTGAAGAAACGGAAAGGAGAAAGGTTGAAGAAACAGAACAATACAATTGTATTTCACCATCAGAGTTGAGTTCAAGAGAGGAAAAGTGTTTTACGGAAGAGCTTTTGCTCCCTGGGAACTTTCCTCGGAGTTTCCCACGTTTCCTTTGGCCGAGATATTTCAGTTCGAAACAAAAAATAGCCGAGACAATGGATCCGTTTTTCTCCCGTGACTCGAACGCTGGTCAGTGAGACATTCATTAGCGACGTTTTGAGAATCTGTCTAACTTTCTCCTCCAACTCCGCAAAACTTTCGAGTGAAGAGAGGAAGGGATCCCTTTGTACGAAGCGAGTTTGTCATCGTGCGATACGCCTTGCAACAATACCCTGTCAACACATAGGGAATCAACTGTTACGAGATTTATATAATTTTCCTTGATATTGGCAACATTATGAAACAATGATAAAATTATAGGTTATCATTATGTTGCTCGTGGTTTTATTTTCGCTAATTTTTCTTTCCATGTATGTACATAAATAATAACAAAATAATAATATGAGTTTTGAAATTCTGTCTTCTGACGTCACTTCAACGAACCCTGTCCCCTTTCACTTAGAAAATAATGACCTCTGTTCGCTGCCCTCAGCGCACTTGCCAAAAATTTCCACTATACTCAGGTACGTTATTTTGTCGGCTTGCTCACACTGATTTTTGTTATCATTCATTCTCCCTTATTTTCTTTATTTTATTTTATGATTTCACTTCAATACTTTTTACGCTTCATTTCGATATTTTATATTTTCAATACTAGTTATTATATATCATGTGTGTGAGAGTGTATTTCCAGTATATGCTACTGACGATGGCCGCTATGCAACCGAAAAAACTTCTTAGCGAAAATAAAACCATTAGCAACATAATAACGCCTTATAATTTATAACAGTCATTGATATTTGCGGAAATATATTGCGAATTTCACTCTTTTAGAGACATTTAAAATGTATCCATTAAATTGTAACATTGTGTTTATTGTAACAATAAATCGTGAATTTAGTGTTATTTCAATTCTTATGATTTTTAAACACTATACTCAGAAT
>NNCF01128880.1:373968-387035 GCA_002313205.1 Laupala kohalensis | reverse complement strand
TATATATATATATATATATCACAAATGAAAATTCGCGTGTTTTGCCGCGTCCTGATTTAATAAGCCTCTCTCTCTCTCTGAAGAGGAAGAAATTAACTATGTTTTCATACCTTTCAATATTGAAGAATTAATCCAACGATCCTCAACAATTACACACAGGGATCAGCAACATTTCTCGGGTCTCATGAAATTGAAGTTCCAAAATTACGGTATTTTTGAAACGTTTAAATTATAAAAATACTTAAGAAATATATTAAAAATACGATCTGCATTGGTATATTAGTAGTACAAATTATAATTGCACCAATAATAATAAAACGAGTGTCAAATAGTAATGACAAATTGCGTATTCACTTTCCAGAAGCAAACAAGGGACCATCCCATCAATTCCGATCGAGGGCTCTAAGGCGGATTGAACATTTCAGCACTTGATAAACCTATAATTAATATACTAATATATATCGTATTTGTAAAATACTGAACACTTAAATGGTAGAAAAAATTACTTAGTAACAATTAAATTGAACGTAAAGCATTCGATGTAACAGGTCAACGCATTTACCATTAGATATATAAGATAATAATAATAATAAATTTATTGTCAAAAAATAGTACAGACTGCGTATGACCACGTGGAGGACAATAAACTAATTTACTCTCCGGAAGCAAGCAAGGGACGTATTCCATCAATTCCGATCAAGAGCCGTAAGGCAGAGGCGGATTCAAAAATTTCAGCAAAAGTTCCTAGATAAGATAAAAAGTTAGCTGCGAGTTATAATACATATATTATGTCAATATGTTTGTAATTTAACGCAAAAAATTACATGTAAAAGTTATTATCGAACTATAGATTATTCTAAGTATAGTGTTTAAAAATCATAAGAGTTGAAAAAAAACCCACTAAATTCACGATTTATTATTACAATAAACACGCCCCTAGAACAAAGCCTAGAGAACCTGTATAAGAAATCCGCCTCTACCCGAAGGAAAAACGGAGAAAAACCCGGGCCAGGATGCAAGAAATTATTGGTTTATTAATTAACGTGAACTGTGGCAATTTAGTAAATCGTTGCGTCGATTACAACAAGAAATTTTTTTGCCGAAAGTACTAGAATCACTCTTTTGGATGAAATGCGAAACCTGAAGACGTATAACAACGAGTAGAAACCGATAGCGAAACCAGACGCAGAGTCAACCTCCCATCTGATAACTGAGCTACTCGTGGATTTCGATCCGCTCGAATGTCTGCGGTGTTTCTCGACAGAAAAGAAGTGTGGCCTATTCGCAGCTGAAAAATAAGAAACACAAGAGTTCAGGCTGTAATTATGGTTTAAGGTATTATATCCTTCAGAAGGACTCGGCCAAAGAAGGCCCCAAATGATAGTTCGAACCATTCCTTATCCAGTACTGATGAATTTTCCTGCCCTTACAGCGCAAAAGTATGAATTATTATGAGTTTATATACAGTGGTGTCATGGCAAGTTTAGCAGTATCAGAATGCTGTATTTCCCAGACTTCCCAACAAAATGGGATCCTGCACCACCATCACCACCGCGGAAATTTTTTTATATTTTATGAGCTAATTTGTATATTTTAACGTCTTCTGCAAAACGATTTTCAACATTAGAACTTCACCATTTCTGTAACCTAAAAAATATAAATTTATACTAGGGTTTGTATTTTTTCTAGCCTCATACTTTGCTGGAATTGAGATATTTACCACAAGTTACNGGGGGGGGGGGGGGGGGAAAATCAGCGCCTATGTTTAAGTACTGTTGGAATCGTTAAAACCGACACATTTTTTCTGAGAAAACGTGGCGCACAATGTTCACATGTCGACATCAACGTCACGTGTGGTCCAGGTCTCAATTTGTTTCTCAAATTCAATTTCTTTTGATGTCGCACGAAATACACTTTTGCGTTATTTTAAAATAGAGAAGAAGCAAAAAGCATACTCCAAAAACCAGGGTTGGAACGGCGTTCCGGCACCGAGACCCCTGCTTCCATAGAGAAACTTTTCCGGGTTAATGTCCTAACACAAGTATCAGCTCAACAGAGAGAAAAAAATACACTAAGCCATAGCAAATGGAAATAGAAAGGGGATAACGTTGAAATGTTCCTACCTTACGCAGCATTTACGAGAATAAATCAGCAAAAACTGCGGAAAATACTCTGTTCTGTAGGAAATGGCAGCACCGTCACGTGACCGAAGACGATGCGATCCTCGCGGGAGGAGGAGTGAAACGAAAACCAAGTTTATTATCATCATCGAGTTCTAAATGTGAAGACAAAATAAAAATGTGGGAAGCGAATTATGAATTAGAGCTCCTTTGGTGAATAGAATACTTTTGTTGCGAGCTACGTGAATAGTTGACAGCTTTACTTCAGTCAACTGCAGTGGCGGATCTATGGGGGTGGGGGATACAGCCCCTGCCCCTCACCCCCATTGGACCTAAACTCTTAAACCTGATTGACGGTGATAAATGGCATACTTTGTAAAAGTGTTACCACATTAATAATTGTTAGTTATTAATAATACAATATCAGATTAATAAAGTAAATAATAACAGATTAATAATACCACATTAATAACTTGAATAAATGTTATTAATAATACGAGAATGTTAATTATTTGTTTGATGCATTTTATTTAAAGGTAATATTTATAACATTTGCTTTGTACAACCATAATTTTTAAACAAAAATACTCCCCTTGATTACGGTGTACATCCGCATTCCCTGCTCAACTGGGATGTAATACCGTATACAAGTGTTACCAAGGGGCTCCACTTATTTTTTCCTGTTTCAGATACGTCGTTGATTTCGTGAAGAGTCTCGATGCGACTCGTCCCGTCACTTACGCCACCGCTCGCTCCTTTGACGAAGACAAGGCGGTGAGTATCGCGCGTTGCCCCGACAAGTTGTCATTTAGGAAAATCCTAGTAAGGGAAACAACAGCGCTTACTGCAATAACAGAGAGAGATTGATTCTAGCGAAAGCATTCGCTCGTGTGCTTTTGTTACGTTGCACTGTAACTCTTCTTTATTCTTTGGAACAGACGAAAACGTGTGCTTGACGCGGAGCATCCGGATCGCAGGGTGGCGTTTTGGCGGCCGAACGCCCCCCCCCCTCGCTCACCCGAGGCTCGGAAGACTAAAACGCTTGTAAATTCTGAACTATTCGTCCAGATTCTACAATTTAAAGATAGTCTTCGTCCAAACAAAATGCATTCAATTGGATTAGGATTCTTTTTCTCCCACATCAATTACTCTTAGTTGAAGTATTTTTATACGACTAATTTTAATTCCTCTTTCGATAATTCAGATAGACGTGTTGCTTTGAAATTTTTTCTAGAACACTCTTTGAGACGTACAATATTTCCATTCCTAGTTTCCACCTACCTCTAATCATTTAGGCAGCGTAAGCGATTATACGTCTCCCTAGATTGATTTTGCCCTCGGCTTGTCTATTAACGTTATTGTTCATTAACCTAAGGTAACAAAATACGTACCAAAATATTCCCAGAAAACATTTCTATAAATTAAAGAAAGAATCACGTAAATCGGATGAGTGGTTCTCGGGTTTCAACATGACAAAAGATTGCAGAGACAGAAAAGTAAAATAGTTTTATATTTATGATTTTTAAGATGTAAAGCTTTTATAATTTATAACATGTCTTCGGATGAAACGCGCCCTTCGCAGGTAAAAAGTTCATCACTGTGGTCAAGGACGTAGCCAAGTTTTTAACAGGGGAAGAGCGAACTTTTAGGGAACCGAGCACATGTTATAAATCTCCAATGAAAGGGCGAAAATGTGGACGTTTCTCGAGTTCGCGAGCAGGTCAAATGAAAAATTTATTTCAGAAGGTCCCATGACTTTATCTTACAGGTTGTTCTTCAAATATTTAATACTTTCCATTCTTTAGTCAACGTGCTAATTAATTGTAAATAAACAATTGACACCTGGTGCGGATTGCAGTCGATAATTTGACAATTTGGTACTTTGCTGGCGGTGATGTTGTCACACCTTATTTATTTTTAATTAGATTTTACGAATAAATAAAGTACATGTTCAATTTGGAAGTACATTTGTTGACCAGATGTGTATTTGACGCCATCGTTACTTTGCAATCCAAAAAAAGAAAAAGTTCTAAGAGGTTTAAATGTTTTCGCTCGGAGAGTGGCACCATCAGAAACACATCGTAACGTTGCTGTGACTTTGGTATATTGGCAACGTCAAGTAAATAAACCATCACATAACAGAAGAAAAAAAACGATACGTTAAAATTCATGTAAATGGATTTGTTCTGAACTAGAATTTTTAGTTGCTTATGCTTGATTGAAGAGTATGGGTGTCTGTTTTATTGTTGCTTGTTTTTTATAATCTTTTTCTTGTTACTTTTTATTGTGATTCCCAGAAAACCTATAACTGCCCAAAATTTTGGTCCATTGCTACAACTCTTGAAATCATAACACTCCTTCATTTGTAGGCCCAGTACATGGATATAATTGGATTCAACAGATATAACGGATGGTATAGCAATCCTGGAAAATTAGACACAATCAAGAAGAATGTTCAACTCGAAGCAGAAAGTTGGTTCTTCAAATATCGTAAACCGATCTTCATGACCGAGTACGGCGCTGACACAATGCAAGGTCTTCACTTGGTAAGAATGGCAATTACAAAAGCTAATGTTGATCACAAAGAACCATTTCTCACAGAACCTGGAATATATATNTATATATATATATATAAAATTGCGCATTGAATTAAGCTCATTCTGAGTTCAAAGTTCTTTATTTAAAAAAAACGATAGGAGAAAAGAAAAATGAAGTGTGAATTTAAACCCTCCAGAGAACTAGTGGGAGGAACCCGGATCCATTTATAAATTTGAGTAATTTAGTAAACTGATCCGTTCGGATCTAAGCGAATTAAAAGAGGCAAACACATGCAAATTTACAAAAATAAATTTCCATAATCGATGAAACGATGGACGACGCATCATGTGATAGGGTACGTTGAAACCCCCAACTACTTCAGCGGTCACAATCTGGCTAGGCCAGCTAACAGCTAGGTCCCCCATTTTCATTTCTCTTGAACAAGAGATACGTACTCACCCCTCACACACGACATTTGACGCTCACAAATTGTTAACATGGAATTCAAATCACGGAATCATCTTCAAATTCGTTTGATTTCGCTTCAGCAACCAACATGAATGAAGGTCCAGGGAGGCCATTATTGTTTGGGGTCTTGAAGTGTATGAGTTTGCGCGCTCAGCTGACAACCAATCTATGAGGACAAACACGGCATTTGGACAGAGTTGTCGCACTTAAGCCTTGGCGAGATTTAGCTCCAAAGTCGTCGTCTTAAGGATTGGTTTTCCTCTAGCAGCAGTTGTTCTCCTCTGTCCCAGGTCATCTCTTTCAGGTACATTGGTTCGAGGGGCAGCCTACTCCTTCAACAACTCGCTAGTGAAAGTGGCAATTGCGAGACTATTTGTTAGCTCCAAACGGCCATTCTTTTTGTATTGTATTTGTAAATGGGAAATGTATCGTGCTATTGAAGCTCATCTACATGGAGCGATAGGAGGTGGGTTTTATGGTCATAGTTAGCTGCGTTTACCAACAACTTGACCCGTAAGGTTTAGTAGTAGTTAGTTATAGTTAAGTTATGGATACTACGAGCTGTAGGATGTGGACAGAGGAGGGAAGTTTTGCTTTTCAGTAGTCGCAGCTAAATGAACTGGGACATTAATGTGAAAAGCTTCTATTTTTTCTGGCCCCGCCGGGAATTGAACACAGAGTGGCTTGGTGGTAAGCGAACACGAACGATTACGTCCTTGCAGTACGTTGGTGATGAGAGAACAACCGACGCACGCAACTTTCCTTCTGTTCAAAGGCACCGGGAAACACCGATTTCCTAATGGCCACTCCAATGCGCTGCATCGTGCGGCCAGATCAACATCTATTTAAGAAGCCAAATATTGTCTTCCATTCATTGGAAGCATCGTAAAAACGCGGCGACATTCCTATAACTAGCGTCGCAAAACCCGCCAAAGGATGGCATCGAGAGACTAACTTTCAGAACGCAACATTGGAGTGTGTCAATTGCACCCTTTCAGCTCCTTTCCACTTCGCAACACGTAAAATAGGTAAATTAGCCTTAAACCAAAACCATACAAACGGCAAGTATCACCAAGTACGTCCCAAAGTTGGTCATTGGCAAATGGTGTGGTCGCTCCACCATTGGCAAGGATGGCCCAATTACAGAGGCTAGAAGATATAGGAAGGTTGCTCCAAGAGATCGACAAGCATCTTCCCCAAGCTGCCCCCTTTGTTGCTGATCCAGACACATACTCGTCGAAAAACTCCCGTATTATCTCGCAGATCGATCTCGTCTGCTTACGAATACTTGACTCTACAATACGAGGATATTTCATATACAATTATAATTGCACCAAATTACAATATTTTAAGTTATATTATTATTATTGAAATCTCACTATAATTATGTACCCTCCACTATTTTCAAATTCTACATCCCCCCGCATTTTTTCCCATTAATATTGATTAGCTTAATTATTCTAACTTGCAATAGAAATAGGTTAATTGTGCATGCACGTTTATATAACTATGTTTTTCATAAAAATATTGCGCCATTCTTGTGCAGGATCCCAGTTACATATGGTCCGAAGAATATCAAGTAGGTGTGCTTTCAGAACACTTCAAAGCTTTTGATGCATTGCGCGAAAAAGGTTTCTTCATCGGAGAGATGATTTGGAATTTTGCTGACTTCAAAACAGCCCAAAGTAACTATCAATGTTGATCTAAAGTCGGATGAAATAGAAGGAAAATAAAATAATGACATGCACATATTTGTTTTCAGCGTACACGCGGGTTGGCGGGAATAAAAAGGGAATCTTTACCAGAGAAAGACAACCAAAAGCAGCAGCTCATCATGTACGTCGGCGCTACTGGGCATTAGCTAACGAACTTGATACACCCATTGTAAATGACATAGATAGTTATGTCATTTCTTCTCCCCTAAAATACAATAAGACTGAACTGTAAAATAATCTCTAATCTTTTCCTGTAATATATTAAAATGAACATGTGATAATTGTTTGTAAATGTTAAAAATAAATAATTTTCTTTATATAATTTCGTAAATTTGCATTGACTGCCATTGCACCAGGTTTCTGAAGCAATAATCAATTAAAGAGACACCAATTGTTACTATAATAGCAAGACTTGATATTAATGACAAATGTAAAATGTTTGGAAACTGGGAAAATCTGCTAACTCTCGTGGAATGGTCGCTTGCCTGTTTCCGAAGAATAACGTAAGTTTGTTATCTCCCAACGAGGTCATATGCAGTTTGCAACTGTTTTTTGGACACTCAAGTTTATTATCTATTACAGTAAGCACATAACACCACAGGAATGTTATTGACTACAAATCTGAGGTGTGTAAATTATAAATTAGAAAAATAAAAAGCAATATCAGTAGCGGAGACCATTGTACCTTAAATCACTTCTTTTTTTTTTAATTACAATAAATGTTCGTGTTCTATTTTTTTGTACTTCTCAAACTATCTAATNTTGACTACAAATCTGAGGTGTGTAAATTATAAATTAGAAAAATAAAAAGCAATATCAGTAGCGGAGACCATTGTACCTTAAATCACTTTTTTTTTTTAAATTACAATAAATGTTCGTGTTCTATTTTTTTGTACTTCTCAAACTATCTAATTTAGGCAAAATTCTATTTAACTAAATTAATCACTCTTTAAAACCCTTTGATCACAAACTGAATTTTTAAAATAATACGATTCCTCAAAGTCCGTTAAGTGATCCATGGTACAAGACTGTCTTGAACCTTAGATAAGTTGTAGACAGGAAATTCGTTAGTTTTATGAAATCCAATAATCCACTTATACTCCTGAGTATCAGTTAGTTCATTATTAGAAGCTTCTAGCAGACCCTCCTCATCAGAATCATTTGTGAGCAAAACCATGCCATCTTCAGTCTTACTGTTAAGTTGTTTTATTGATTTAAAATCATCAATTGAATAAATAATTAAAAATAAAATAATTAATTATTAAATATTATCGTGTTCCTTGGATCAGTGATAATCTCTAAGCAGTGGAATGTTTATACTTACAAAGTAATATATAATTTTACTCACCAGGTAATAAATAATTAACAGAATTGGAGTTTACTTATTTTCTCCTTCATTCACAATTACAATAAAACAAACAATAAACACAAAATAAGTTTAAAATTTTGAAAACAAACATTTTTTTCTACTCAAGTGAACAATGACACTGTTAGCACAGCAGAAACTGCCTCNAATAAAACAAACAATAAACACAAAATAAGTTTAAAATTTTGAAAACAAACTTTTTTTCTACTCAAGTGAACAATGACACTGTTAGCACAGCAGAAACTGCCTCTGGCGTATGAAAAATTAACTACTTCAGTTACTCTTCCTCGATAGCAGAACATACTGGAAAACAGAGAGGCTATCCAACGTACACTATGGTCAAGGTATAACTGTCTCCCCTACTATGCAAAATTTAAAAAAAAATGAAAAAGTGGTAGAAAATTGAAGAAGTAGAAAAATCATATTTAAGTTAATCATATTTAAGTTAATCATAATCATATACAAGATCATATTTAAGTCAATTAACATTAGCTGAGCACGGATTGAAGTTTAAAATACTCAAATCCAATTAAAGCACAAAATTTTCAAAATCCAATTGACCAGAAAGTTCATCTATTCATCAAAAGATTATTTGTAGAACAGTGGTTCAGTCAAACTTGACTGACAACAGGTGAAAGGTCGCACACATTGATCTGGAAATTGATCATTTGTTTTTGTAAAGTACTGAGTAGTAAATATAAATAGATATTATATTATTAGGTAAAAATGTGCCTTTTATGTTCCTGTGGTCTGTGGAAAAAGATCAAGTAATGCACCTTGTCCATGAAATAATTCATCATAAAACTTTAAGCAAAATCAATTCTTCTTAAAGGATTTTCATCTAGAAAACCTTTCCTTCAAATCTGTTATTATATATTCTAGCAGCTGTATATCAATTACAAATCATAAGACACATAAAAAGTTATTTCAGTAATTTATTCATGACCAAATGTTCAGTGGTCGTTTATTTACATTTCATAAAAATATAGCAAAATCACTGCCCCTGGTACCTCTTTTGATAAATGGAACCCAAACAAAAGCTGTTAGGAAAAACCAAATTCTTAAGATCTTCATTTTCAAGACAACCGCAAATCGAATTGTCACATTGATAACCTTAATTCCCGTAAGCAAACTGTTATGCATTCAGAATCCTAGTCAATGTTGCAAGACCACATGTTTCCTACTATATATTCCATTTCTTTTTATTATTTACAGTACAATGTTGTGTTTTGGGGCAACTCCACTCAGAGGAACTCAACTTTCAGAAGACAAAAGAGAATAATTTAAGTAGTACGTAAATGTTATCCCACGACTTAATGTAATTTAAGTGCTACCTTTTCTTGAGATGGGGCGGGATCAGCAGTGTCATTCATACTGTTGTTAATCTCTTATTTTGAGTGATAGTAATAATTACGATTAATTAGCAATACTTTTGGAATAGAAATTGACTAGAATAATTATTTTTTCAAGAACTAAATTCTAAAAATCTCTTGAAAATAATCTTTGTTAAATATTCTGTATATTTTTCAACAAGCTGGTAACTATTATTTTAGGGAAGGATATAAGTCATGGGGTGCAGAAATTCCCTTCAGGGGGCTGAATTGTTAGGTCCCGAATAGACTCTTAGGTCACAATGGACAAGATTACTTAATTCTGAAGAATAGTTTAGTTTTTTGTCCTCCATGTGATCATAAGCAGTTTGTAAATGCATCTTTGACAATAAATCATTTATTTGTATGAGTAATTCCACAGAAAATTATCGAAACCAACAGAGAAATTGAGTATAATCCAGTCTCACAAAATTATTACAACTTGTTGCATAGATATATATTTGGAGTAAGCTTTCAATTCTCAAACCTATTTTCTAAGTCAAACTGTCCCACAGCAGGCTTGGAAGGTGCCTAAGAGGTTCATGAAGGTTAGAGCTCCGCAATTTGTTGGCCTTGGCATTAGGAGGAGGAGGAGATGTGGCCAGCATCTCGCTTCGGTTGCTTTGACCCATGGACAGATCCGGTACTCATTTTACAGAAGACTGAATAGGCTTGATGGTCAGTCTGGATGTCGAGGTGTGATGACAAGTCCCCATCCCACCGGTCATCCAGCCAGCATCTTAGAACTCTCTATAAAATTTTTAAACATAATGTTTCCAGAAACTTGAGAAATTCATGTTATGACGTCCATGAAAATTACAGACACAGAACCGTACTGAAAAATGCCCACAACACTCTGAAATCATTAAGTTTAAACTCATTGTATAATACAGATTAGCCAGATTGACATTGATTGTGAAGTGCAAGAGTGTTGGACACACGGAGAGAAAGAGAGGGTAGCTATCCCACAACAACTCATTCTAGAAACAAGAGATAATTATAGCAAATGTTACTATCACTGTCAACAGGAATTGCACCCCAAACATCCATTTCCCCCCTGCTGATAGGCCACGCAAAATGTTTAATATCCAAAGTAAAATTGTTCACGACATTTTACCGACAGTGCAATAGTGGTCTAATGGTAGTCTTCACTTCCACGACCCCGCTGAGCGGTAGAGCTTGCTCAGCCGAACTAGTTGAGGTTTTCAGCAGGAGTTTTCCTCACCTACTCCAGGCAAATGTCGGTTCGGTTCCTTAAGTTTCCTGGTAACCCAACATCTCTTCTTCCCAATTTCCTCACACAAGTCCAACGGTTAGGTAGAGGAGCAGGCCAAGAGGCCCAAACCTCATGAAAAGACATTAAATAAATAAATAATAAGAGCATCAAAACTGAAAATTCAGACAAAAATAGTTTCAATCAAAGAGGATTATGAATTAAGTTTGAATGTATATCCAACAGATCTGTGGATCATAATTATAGCCACCAAAATAAAAATACATAACACCTATGGAACACCACAACTTCAATTTCCCTTAGCTCTAACATCCCAAATATTCCTACATGTTTGAGAAATGGGTAAAGCAGAAATTTTAAAAAAAAATTCTAAAAAACATTCTTCAATGGTGAATTCTTGAAGTAAGAAATACATTACAAGTAGTCACAAAATATGAAGAGTACATAACATTTTAAACGACTTATGAAAATATGAAGAGTACATAACATTTTAAACGACTTATGAAAATATTAAGAAGTAGCATCTTGAAAAGGTTCGACAACTTTCAAACAACGATCAGCAAATTCCACAAATATGGGTTCCAACATTGCAGCATGAATGGCAGCAGCAGGATCTACAGCTCTGTCGATACTCAGCAATATGGACCTAACATGAGGATTTTGTAATATTTGCCGGAGTTCAGCGTCATTATCTGTAACAATCACGCTATTAGAGAGCTGATAAATATAATGCTATGGATCATCATGGTCTCAAATACTGCCACAAACAGGGTTTCTTCAACAGATTGGAGCAGAGTTCAATCTTACCAAGCAATTTTAGTTTTTCTACAAGTACAGTGTCTTCAGTTTCAAACAGATAAACTTTTTTCTCTATTTCTGTTTTTTCAATGTCATTTTCTTTTACAGGAGCCTCACATTTCTCAGAATTATGTTTCTTCCAACAAACAATTGAACAACTGAAAAATTAGGAAACTTGTAAAAATGCAACAGCACTGAACAGTTAAAAAACTTACCAGTGGTGGCAATAAGGAATTCAAAACTGGAGGCCAAAAAATTATGAACAAAAAGTACTGGTGAGGGAGGAGACTAAATTAAAAATATTGCTACCGGAGCTACCTCTCATTCCAGCCTATGCTACATACTGATGTACAATTTCCACATTTGTTACAGCACTGAATGAATCAAATGAGCACGAGGGATACCATTTTTTGAGTATTTAAATGAAGTATTTTTTCCCAATAATTAAATAAATAAGGTGATAAGATAAGATTTGCAGTTTTGTTGTATGAATTTTAGATTTAGTTGGCTAAAATAAAATTAACACTTTACTCCAGCAACCAAAATACCAAAATAAATGGGGGGAGGTGAACGCTCCACCACAATTCAGCTTACATGACTCATCCATTTATGACATTACCAGCATTTGGTTTCAAACAATATTACTTCTCACTATTGAGGCGTCTTTCGTTGAGCAGATGCCGGAATATTTAGTGGTACAAAAAAATTTCAGAGTACCAATAACACAAAATATCTCATATCACCACTTCAATGTGACACAGAAAAATCTGAAGAAAAATTAATGTAATTATTTTACTTACTACGGTAAGCAACATTTAGGGCATTTGTATTTCTGACAGTTCTGCCCACAAACTCCGCACGTCATGATACTGCAGCACTTTGATTAATTCTAGTACAAAAGATTGTTCATCCACTTTCCTAGTAGCGCACTAACACTTCCAGGCTAGACAACACGAATCAAATTGTAATGTCTTTCGTAAATTTGCCATCAATCAATGAGAAACCCGGAGAAACTGCACGCCACAACAGAAATCACATGGCTTCCTGAAGGTTATGTGCGGTGAACCCATTCCACAAAGCACGTCAAGCACAACTCGCATCGCAGTCGTTCTTGTGAAGTCGATATATCTAAATTATACTCGCCAAATACTTGGAGCGTAATTCAAACACATCATTCTACAATCGTGTGCTAACCAGCCGCGTTTTGCACATTACTTTAGAAGTAAAGTACAACCTTTTTGTGGGGCTTTAGGGCTCGTCAAGGTCATTAGAGCTCATGCAGGTGGGGTAAAAATATCTAAATACAAAGATGAAAGAAAAAAAAGGAATCAGTTGCCGAACACATTATATCATAAAAAAGAAAAAAATTCTAAAAATTATAATTTTCAAATTACGGAATGGAAGGATAAAAGGAAAGAAGACAGGGAAGAGGAAAGAAGAATGCAAATTTAAACCCGC
>NNCF01128880.1:308183-369368 GCA_002313205.1 Laupala kohalensis | reverse complement strand
GACACCCATTCTCTCCGACATGGGTCGCCATGCACGGCAAACACATGGGTGAGCGTTCAGCACACAGAGAAGGCCAGTAAAGAAGATAAAAGCGATAAAAGTGAAGAAAAATAGATAAATAAGAGAAAAGAAAAAGTAATGAAATACTTGAGAGTCTTCTCTGTAACCCCACCGTCACGACGTGGACCAACTCAATCGACGGCTAAAGTACAACTGAGTAGCCTTCAGTAGACTAAAGTATAACTGAATAGTTTGGCTATTCAGTTGTTTAAAGTACAACTGAATAGTTTTAAATTAAAAAAAAAATATTCCAGAAGACTGCAATTTATAAATTTAGATTGACATGCAGTTTAGGATATTATTTTAAAAAATTATTTGCATTTTTTTTTCAGTTTGTGATTGCCATGGAGTATGTAAATATTTTACAAGATAGTCTGAATTCCTGAATAACATCTGAATTCCATGTTAGCTTGAAAACTACAATCTTAAGAGGGGTTCGGACTCAGTTCAAGCGGTGGGTTAGCAGTGCAGCGCTTTTACATAGGCGAAAAGTAAAAGTTGATGTTTATCCGGTTGAATTAGACAAATATCGCAAATAAGTTAAAGTCATTACAAAGTTATTGATATGACATTCCTATTTAACAGGAAAACTATCATAGCAGTTTATTATTTACTCTTTAATTATACAAATATAAACTTCAATATCCCATATAAGAATACGTGATTTTCACCCATTTGATTCATTAAGCTGACAATCACTGCGCCGTCCGATTGGTTTGAAATAAAAGAAGTATTAAACTTTATTTGCTAACCTTTGTATTCGCTTTTAAGAAACATCAGTAAAACGTCTTTTTTTAACAGTTACGTAACAAAACTATCGCCGACCCTTCCAATAGTTCACACCAGTTCACACGTTCTCCGAGGGAGAGTGCCAGAGCAGTAGTGGGGGCAGAAGGACGCGTGCAAGAGAGAAAGAAATTGGAAACTAAGCACAACACGAAGACGTAACCCCAGAGCTCGTGAAGCAGTGAGTGGAGTGGGGGTAACTTTTGCCATCTGCCACGCAAGACATAGTTTTGGCTTTTGTCCTTCTCCTTCGCGAATACTATTATCTTTTGAAACGCGTGCAATGTTGGTATTCGGAGTTAGGTTAGTGCTATGATTTTTTTTGTTTTTTTGCGGGACTTTAGGGCTCGTCAACGGCAAGGTCATTAGAGCCCTTGGTTAGTGTTGTTTCTTGCAAGTGGTATTCGAGTGCAATGAAATCAGTCTAGCATTATATAATATAATAATATATATAATTGAGCGTATGGACAGAAAGATGAAGGAATGTTGGGAAATAAGTAACCATCCCTATATTTCAAACAATTGACCACAACAAAGTAACAATTGCTACGTACTTTCACATGAAAAAGCCATGATTACTGTTGATCTGCAACGTGAGCCCGAGTTTGACCATAGCGATAAAAAATATTTCATATCGTTTTCCTGCCGTCAAAAGCGACTTTTAATTATTATTTTCCATCATATTTAGTCACATCCAAAGGGAAAAAATGATCACCCAAGAAGAGCATACAGTGCTTTTATTTCATCTTAAACAATATTTTTGAGTGAAAATGCAGACATTTTAGTCGGTTCTAACTACCGTAAATGAACATTTTGTACTTCGTGATTTGTAAGTTATGAGTTGCATTATTTGTGTTAAGTTGTTACATCGTTAGTAAGTTTGTAATTGTTATTCTGTGATTATAGATGTTTATTGTCTTCATATATAATTTTCTTTTACAATGAGGTACAGTAAATATTAATAAAACTAGAATAAGTAACCGACAAACTCTTTGATTTTTTTTCCTTGTCTTCAGTTGTTCGATTGTTTCAAACTTTGCAAGCGATCTGCCGGATGTCCGTGGTTAGAATTCACCGAGGTATTTTTATTGTTGTACATGAATAATTGAATTATAATTATTAAAGACAATATTACAATGAGAATATCTTTACTATTTTAAACGCATAATTAGAAAATTTTAGACTATGTTAAATTTCTTGAAAATTTTGTTAATATCAGTTAGTTTTTTTTTAAATTTAGGGATGCCTTCCCCTCCAAACTATGAAGCGCACTTACCCTATTTTAAAGCATTCCCTTACCCTCCTTGATTAAATTCCGAAACATAATTCCCCAATCAAACCGAATAATACACTTCATTGTTAGTGTTTATTGTGAACTCAGATAACGCAAACGTACAAAATTTAACATTTTGTCAGCGGTTTTGATAGAATTGCGATTTAGGATAAAATTCAAAATTGACATTTATTTTACTTTGTTACGTCAGGTTATTTTATAATCGCAAAAACAAACGTTGTTATCTAGTCCGACTTTTTTGCAAGGAAAAATCCTTCGAATATTGATAAAATCCAATGAAAAAAGTCGAATAAAAACAAAAATTATTTCCTAAAATACGAATTAAAAAGTATTTACAATTGAATGAATTAGTCATAAGCAAAAGTATTAGGATAGTTGGTGTCCTTTAAATTGACGTCTCATGGCATCCTTCTTCTGTGAAAGNTATCTATCCATCGTATTCAAATTCCAGTGCCCTAAATGATGACTTTCCATAGTTTTTTTTTTTTCAACTTGATGAAATCTCCCTCTTTGTTCGTCACAAAATTTGACAAATTTTCGAATTTTGTTTTGACGATTTGATTCTATCATGTACGGATTTTTATGAAGATAATATTTTTTAATCGGCATGCACAAAATATTAGAGAACACTTGAAATTTTGCAAACCCCAATATCATGTTGCCTTGTGTAGTTGTATGAACAAATTTTATTTTAGCGTTTGCAGAAATATATCGGGTCACTCAATGAGAAATCGGCCAAAATTAGATCTTCATGTCTCAAAAATAATTAGATAATTTTTTGACATTGATAAACATATCGTTTTATATGAAAAATACAAAATTTTAGATTCTTCTGATCGTGTTTTACTGTTATTATTAATAATAAAAATTTGTACATTTACGCCATTTCCTACGCGTTGTGAAATATTTAAATATCTCTCTTCACAAGTATTTGACGCAGATTGATAATATTGGTGACATTTTCTTCAGATTCTTTAAACTTTAGTATTATGTGCAACTTAATTATGTTAAAACATAAAAACAATTTTTTTTAATATTTAAAAAACATTTGTTTTTAATCTTCAAAACTGGACATACATACATACGTGCACACACATACTCCCTTCTCATACAGACTAATCACGAAATCTCAGAAATTAGAAAACCTACAGACTTGAAATTTGGAACGTCGGTTCCTTTTAGAGTGTGGACATCCGCTAAGAAAGAATTTTACGAAAATCCATATGGTGAAATTGCGGGTTGGAATGTTATACGCATGCATCCTACCATAACTCTAGAGTGCCTGGAACAATTTAAACGAAATTGATACATGGATGACTGGCTTTCGGACACCCACCACCGAGGGGGTGAGACGTCCGTAGCACCCCTAAGGAAGGAGTGAGAAGGGGATGACATGTAAAAATAATGAAAAAAAACGATATTAGAATTGAAACAGTTTTCTGTGCCGTTTAGTGGGATAAGGACACCGAACGTTTCATAAGTTCACATTCAGTCCACATTACAGATAATATACTCGTAGCATCCTCGGGGTATGGAAGAAGGGTGGGAATGAGAGCAGATAAATTTAATTAAAAAACGACCGATATTGGTCATTTGTGGGAGCGCTGAAGCGAAATGACACCCCCATTGCCAGATCACCCCCTTTAAGGAATAAACACCCTTTTTGTTGGGGGTAAGAAGGAGTGAAATGTAAACATAATCGAAAGTGACCGATATTAGTGTTGAGATCGTAGTTTTCGAGGTCGCTGATATTAGTAGTGACATTCTCGAAGACGTCAGTCTACAATCCGCCCGAATAAAACTTGGGTTTCTGCACCCGTTTGCGGGAATCTGTACTTAGACGTCATTCGCTTTCTCTTTTCTCCGCTCACAGAGATCGTGGGTTTTCAGGCATTCTTTTGGGGGATCAGGAAAAGATGCCCGTCCGGAGGTAATGCTACTACATCCATGTTACCACAACCTTCGAGGATAATGTTACCGTAGGAAATATACAATTTCGTAATAATTGTCAGAATTTTTTTATGAATTCTGTTTCCCATTTTTATACACAATTATTTTTCAATTTCAATAAAAATTACCTAATTCTCATACATGAAGATTTTTGCCGATTACTCATGGAATGACCTTATCTGAGGAGGAGGGAAGAGTTCAGACCTTTGCAGTGTATATAAATATATACATCTTATAAATATCTACTCGAAAAAATAAACGAACTTTGTTGAGAACACACTGGTTCAAGGCTCAACACACGAGGCACTCAAGCGATCCAAAATCCTTTGTTGAATGAACAGTCATTGTTGACTAGCTAAAGCTACTTAACTAGTGAAACAAAAATTACATGTTATCGTAGTACTAAATCAGTTGTTTTATTACTCAAATTTTTTTTTTATAATTCCAGATGTACAACATTCTGCCTACTATCCGCAATTTTTATAAAATGAATATTCTTACAATTTTAGTGTCGCAAAGTGAATCAAAAATTGTTTTACTATAATATAAACGAAAAGTATTGAGGCATCAGTAACTGATGGATAACGTTCTAATTCTTATTTTGGTCATTTCTAAGAATTTCAAAGGCTTAAATAAGAACTAAATGATCGTGTGTTTATCGACTTCGTAAAAAAACCCATCAATATTGGCAGTGTTTAAAAGCTTCAGGCTTGATAGTTCTGTATTATTTTTCTTCCGATTTAGTTTTTAAAATGTTGTTACAACAAAGTATGTGACATATTTCCTTCTTATTTAATTAGTATTTTGAAAAATTTCTACTCAAAATGTTACATCATAATATTTTGAGATATTTCCTTTCATTTAATTGATATTTTGTCACCATCCAGAAGGACAAAAATGTATCGACACTAAGTAATGGGGGAGGGTGAAACCAGAGAAATATACAATCTACTGGAACGCTGAGTAATAAGCGGGCGCTGAGATGAGGATAAGCGGGCGAACTCGAACCGGCTACCAAGACACCCCCCCCCTCTAGTCGGGGGTTTTGCACAATGTTGCCAACACATTGCGCTGCTCGCCGCACCAACAGACACGTGTCATTTACAGAAACTAATATATGTGCACAATGACATCTCCTTTCTTTCACATTATCAAGACAGCAATTGTAATCGTTAATTAAAATGGTCAACACGCATGTAGCCTACAAATGCAATACATCTTTCGTGAAGAATAGTGGCTTATGATTTCATAAGTATGCAAAAGAATTTGTCTTACCTGCTGAACCTTCATTATCTTTTTAAATTATACATTCGCCAGCACAGTAATACAAATTTTAGTGAATGTTAAGTAAATATTTAAGTTCCTAAACCATGATTTCATTGTTGTAGTGAGCAGATTGTTGATGTTTTGCTAAACGAATGTAACGACACAGCGATTTATTCGAAAAGTTTGTCCTTTACATAAAAATTAGATCTCTTTATTCTCAAAGCAGTAAATATAGTAATTAATATTCAGGATTATTTTAAGGTTTCCTCGAGATCCTGACCTTAAAAAGAAATGGATAATAGCTACGAAAAGGAAAGGTTTCACCTCTTCCAAATATTCAACTATCTGCAGTGCTCATTTTGAAAAAGCACTGTAAGGACTTAAAGGAAGGAGGAATCATTTTTTAATTCAAAGAGCTATGTCCATAATATTTGATTTTTCACTTCATCTTCAGGCATCACAACCTAAGCGGTGGAGAAAAATTGAAAGATTTCCTGTAAGATTACTAAGAGTGAATCCATAAACAAATTTCTCTACAAATTTATTTCGTACAGTAAAAGTGACACATCAAATTCATAATTGTAGCCTATTTACATTCATTTCTAAATATTCCGTCTTTTTACTTTGTGAGCAGAACTAACGCAATAAGTGTTGTGAACAGTATAATAGGGTCGTATAATATAGTTAATAATATCCAATTGGCATTTACATTTTAAATGAATTTATCATTTTTAACTACGGATTTATTATATTTAACGTAACATATTACAATGAATGAACAGCATGTGTGTGGAAACTTTTAATATTTGGCTAACATCAGATAGCTAAGAGCAATTAATTATATTTCTAATTTTGATATTTTCTTAAACTATTTTCGTCTCTCATTAAAAATATTATCGTTCAGTTAAACAAATTTAAACTTGGTATGCGTCAGAAGCTTAACAAGCTTGTTTTATTTCAAAATATGTAGGTTAAGATTCCTGTACTGAGAATTGGTTTTATTATAGTTTTTATCAGTTCTATTGTCAAATACTTATTGTAAATATATTAACGAATTCTATACTATAATACTTTTTACTATATTATAGGATTAATCTAAATTAAACCATGCACTCACAAAAGATGAACATCTTTTATAATATTACGTAAATGATTTTAACACTCAAATACATGGATGGAATGTGATAAATTGTAACTTTAATAGTCCCTTGTCCCATTAAAACAATTTCACTGTAGTAAAACATAAAACTATTATGTATAAGTGAAACATTTAAATGAAAACGGTGCCGCCTGCATACGGTTATGAGGTTCAACCGGCCGATCCCACGACTGTGGTGGGGGAACTGTGCCAGGCAGCCGGCTCGCACACCCAACACAGTCAGCGTTCCAGTAGATCAGTAGAAGAAAAAAATAAATTATAGTACACTTCTATGGGTGAAACCGATTCCACTCGGCTGCGGCTGCCAGTGAGTACAGAGCAGGTACAGAGGCTGGTGGGAGCAGCTACGAAAGGAGGCTGCAGCGCTCAGTAGCAAGCGTTAAAATCAAAAATGTCTTAAGTCAACATCTTTTCACGTGTAAACAAATTGAATGCTACATTTTAAAATATTTCGTAAAAGAAAAAGAATAACTCATTTTCTAAATGTGAACATAAGTTTTTAAAATTTTGACTTATTTCTTTCCAGTGTTTTCCATTAACATAACTGATTTTAAAATTTCATTACAAATCCCAACTCAAGAGTAAATTAACTGTTTCCATCTAACCAAATAAATTAAGTAAAACTTATTTCAATTTATTATCTTATGAAGATATCACTGAGTAAAATGCCCAGAGAATTTAATTAATGCAACCCTATTATGAACTTTTATTAGATGTCGCATTTCTTCCTGCTTTAACTACTTCTTATGCTTCTCAATCAATCTATTGAAGTCCAGGAGAGTTTTGGATTGCTTCAGGAGAGTTCTCCATTTCTTGCTACTCTCCACAAGTATTTTCTGTTCTGTTCAATATGCATGTTGCCAAAAAGCAGTGTTTGGCATCTTATATATAGGGTGACCAGATTCTGTACTATAAATCAAAGGGTATAGGAGAGAAGTGAGAAAATACAACCGAATTAATCAAGCATTAGGATAAAATACACATACAATAATAATTTTTGCACACTTAAAAATGTATTACATTTGATATTGGGAAACAGTACACTTAACAAGTCAGAAAAATTAAGATATTAACCCTTTCTACACCTGCGTGGTTGCTAATACGAAGGATATCAAATTATATATATTATTCAATATTATATGAATGTACAATAATGTTTTTTAACACATTTTTTAGCAATTTTTTAATAGAACATAAAAGCATAATATTGAGATAAAAATACAGATTTTATATTATGTTTAGTTCTAAAATATGTATTTTAATATTTTTTAGCAAAGATATCAGTCTTAATTAGGTAATACGAGAGAAATAAAGAATGACATCTGTCAGAAATCAGCACAGATTTGATTTTTCATTAATTGTTAGTTTTATTATCACGAGTAAGAGGAAATAATGTATTTTTAAACCAAAAATTAAATAAATTAATCAAAATTCGAATAATGTTTTTATTTGTTTTATGAAATATAAATAATTAAAAGAAATTGAATCAGTGGAAGTATGAAGCATGTAACACAAGCAATGAAAAATAAATTATAATAAAAGTTGATTTAAATTGTTAATGTTTCATTTGTTGTTGTGTAAAACCTGAATACATTTTAAATGAAACCAATACATTTTTTTCACATAGAAATGATATAATTTACAAGCATGTAATTGTTTTAACAAAAACACAGTAAACTAAAAACTGAATTCAAAAAGTGTAAAAAATACAATTTAATTAAATAAATAATGAAAAATTTACGACCTTTAATGGACAAATAATTTTGTGAAAAGAGTTCACGTTTCTAAAGTATACAGTTAAGATTATACTAATAATGAAAAATGTAAAGGATAAAAAGCAAGTGTTTCATATGAATACTTGCTTTAAGTGTGAAATCTTCTCAAAATTCTGCTATTAGTTCCTTATTCAGACCGAATTTATCAAGTACTGTTAATCCATCTCCTAACCAAGTTTGGGAGCAGTAAGTGCTACAATAATATGTGACGTCAACCAAATCCACGATATATCTAGTACTCGTCAACTTGTACTAAATGCAGATTCAGAAGGAACAGTTGATACTGAAATAGCAAATTTATCTCTAGCAAAAACAGATAAAATGGACAGTATATCACGTACTATTGTCCTTCATCCTCTACAAAATCTCAAAGTTAAAGTCACGAGCAATACACTTATCTTCTTCATAACAATCAAAGTGAGGCACTGATGAATCACTATCCTCAGCCAGGTCAATCCATGGATCAACCACTTCAAAATAAAAAAACATATACATCAATACCTGTATCATGTGGCAGCGGGTTTATAATAAATAAATCACTGACCACTAGGGGGGATAGGCCTCAGAAATACAGTAGAGCTTAACATGGATTATTTGTTTCATTTATGTAAATTTGACTATTTGTTACAATGAAAATTAATAACAGTACCCAAATCTGTGGTTATATGATCAATACATATTACAACTCGCTCCTCTGGGCCATAAACCAGGTGAAGAACACCATAAATGAGATAACTACATATGCAAAACACTTGACTGAAAATCCAATTTCCTATAACTGAGATTATAAAGCATTCCATGAACGCTGAACATCAATGAACCTTCTTGTTTTGTATTTTTTTTATGTATAAAATATTTTTGAGGACTTAACTATGGAATATTAATTTATTTTCTTATTACAATACAAAGAACGGAAGAGAAAAGAGAAAATCTGTTTTGGTGTACAGAATACATCATCATTCCAGTTCACATCTCAAAAAACGAAGTTTCACTAACCGATTCGTTTATCGATTATATTCCAACCGACTTCACAACTCAAAGACAACCTGACCCGACCTGGCAAAACTGATAAGTTTTTGGTAGTTTTCGGTCGGTTCAGTTTATTTGAACACCCCTACAATACAACCAACCACATTTTTTGGATGTAGGTCTAGAACAGCCAGAGAAAAAAGACATGTATAAATATACAATAACAAAATATGTATAAATTGTATGTATGCACTGATGTCAAATGTAAAGTCAAGCGACTTTAGCCTCATTAGTCCATATGTAAATCCATTCCTGCATCATAACGCCATTCTTGCAACTGACTTCTACATACATTACTACAAGTCATCATCAACAAAATACAAACAAAGCGAATCAATAATAGGACAAATAAAAGAGTAGATAAATAAAACATCTTTTATAAAATGTTTTAATCACACACATTTGATTGGTGATAACATACACATGAGCCAGCATAATATAAAATACTTCAGAAGTATAATTTGATTGATACAACTCGTACATAATAAATATCAAAATAATATACTTCATCATGCTATAACAATAAAAATAAAACTTTTAAGTACACTTGTGAGAATATATACACATGATAAATACTGATAGCACAATCGTTTTCTTCCTACAAATTTCAAAACAGACATTTTGGAATTACTAATTTCTTCCAATATTCAGATCAAATCACTTTGGCATAAGATAATCATTAGTGAAGTTCATCTTCAAACTGTATTTGAACACTTTGGTTTGAATTCATTAAACTCGATTCATTTCCTGGTCCTGGCTTTTTTAGCGCCTTTCTTTGCTGGTTCCTTAGCTTCTCGCTTTGAAGACTCTCCATCACCTAAAAATTATTTATAAAAGCAGATAATATAAAGAAATTTCTTGTTCCAAACCTTTCTAACAAATAAAATTCAGAACTTACACACAATTCTGAGAAGAGAATTCGTACTGCAAATTTTTGAATGACTGAATGACTGACTGACTGAATGAATGAAAGAAAGAAAAGAAAGGTCACCAAGTTTAGTTTTAACAAAATTTCAACTTACTCATTTTATTATTTTTATACGCCTCTGACATTCGCTTAATGTTATTTTTATATACATCTTCGTGAATCACAATTCTCTTTGGATAATCAACACCTATAACACACTGAGCTTGCTTTTGAACTGACAAAGGAGCATTCCAAGGCTCATAGATGTATTCTGGAGGATATTTCTTCAATTGAGGTACATACTTCCTACCAAAGATAAAAAAATTAACCTATTCAAAATGTTCAAGACATAAAACACTACAGACTAAGAGTACAATAAAAGTAACTAATTTCATTTATTTAATAACATACAGAAACCATGTGCAATACTTTGATAAGATGGTAAAGACATCTGGACACAGAAAGTCATTAACTAAAAATTAACTTACAAACTAGAAGGTATCATAGGTTACCATATAAAACTTTTATTTTTAAGAGACATGACTTACGTCTCTTACAATTCAGAACTTGGTCTATGAGAATAGACAAAAATTACAAAAATATCAATAAATATAAAAGATTTATTACATAAAACTTATAATTTGTATACTGATACAATTATTTGTTTAACAAGGAGTTAAATTTATTTTTTACAATTTTTGAATTGCAATTAAATAATTTGAGGGGTTTACAGTGTATTGAAAAGGGTATGTTCAAATTTATTTTCTTCATGCACCAAAAGTTAACCAATGTCACCATACAATTCTACAAAAACTTAGGAAATACACTGCAGCACATATTTAAACAAAAGCAGCTACCTGATATATTCTCCTGTTTTGTCAGTCTTCTTGCCGAATGCTACGGGACTATATACACGGAAAAATTGGTGAAAAAATGCTGAGGCAGAGAGCCACATCCAGTTTCCAGCATTCAGTGCCCAATCAGCATCAAGAAGCAGTTCTTCAAATACCTTGATAACAAGAATAAATATCAAAATAATTACTTATCACATAAAATTAATTTACTGTCTTACTTCCAGACACACAACACAGGATCTACAAAAATTTGGGGCACATCTTTGTGTTATATTTCTATGCTGTCAGAATTAATAATTGACGTGACATGTCCAGTGAGAGAAAATATAGAATCCTGATCACAATAAGTCGGTCATTACATATGAAAACATTTTTTATAATACTAAATATTAAGTATACTGTTTAAGGTGCCTGAGCGAATAGGCTTAAATTCCCCCCAAAAATGTTTTAAATGATAGATAGAAACATTCTCTATCCACTGGAGATGAATTTTCACACCCTTATGGCACAAAATTTCAAATTATTTGACTTTAAATTACTATGGGCTTATATGGAGAAACATTTGCCAGTTTATGTCTTTTTTATATTGTGGTAAAAGTATTAATACAGCAAAAAGTACCTACCAACACATAGCAAATGGAAATAGGAACACAATGACGTTAAAATTTTCATACCTTACAAGCATTTACAAGAGTAATTCACCAAATACTGTTCTAACAGAAATGGCAACTGCATCATGTGACTGAAGACAATGCGGCCCTTCTCAAAGAAAGAGTCAAACAATGAACTAAATTTATATAGAATAAAATGGTTTTATTTTTATCTTCAAGTTTTAAAATCGCAAAATAATTGCCCTCATCCAATAGTAAAATTTAGTAGAATTAATTATTAATTAATAAGAACTACTTTGGTGAATATTCCCAAGTTTCGGGAATAGATGACAACTTGACTTCAGTCAACATGCATATACTACCTTAAATAAATAAATGTATTATTTAATTTTCCAGTTTGAAATGGTAAAAATTTGTTGATGAGAATCAAAATAGCGTGTTACAAAGAAATAAAAATGATTGATTCATTTTATTCAACAGGTAAGATTTTGCCAAACCTGAGGCATCCTGTGCCAGCCCAATTAATGGAGAGTGTATTTCAAACGTATTCTCAATTTATTTCTTTATATAAATACTTTTTCTTTGTGATATTACAGAACTGGTCAAGTGCACTGCATAACATTCATTCCACGCTCCAAAACAGAAGTATTTTTAATGGAAAAAATATCTGAAATAGTTTTTAAAAACCTTTTGCCCTTCTTCCCATGAAATCCAAAGATCTCCTCTAGTGAGAAAACAGGCAACGGCATGTCTTGCTAAATGATGTATCCAGCCTTCTTGGCGTAACTGTGTCATAATTGCATCAATAAATGGATATCCCGTCTTCGCCTGATAAACAATAAAATATATTGTACCATACAGGAAGATTTATCAATGGTATACCATACAACATTCTCAGATCATTAATCCTATTAATATAATATTCTAGCCGATTTTCTAAGCTTGGCTCAGGTCACAAGTTTTTTGATACATAAAGAAGAAAACTAGTTGTTTATAATGTGTAAAGAAATAACGTATTCATAATAAGAAATTATTACCGTAGTTAATGGTGGGGGTAACTGCTAATTCAAAGTTTCGTGAGTGAAAACAAGTTAAGGGAACACAAGCCGTATACGTAACGTAACACAAAGAACATCGATCGATGAAGGGATTTCACACTCATTCGAAGTGGAAACCGATTTTTTCGAGAGACAGGGATCTTCTTCGACACAACGAAAGTTGGACGATCGAAGATGCTTCGACGCCAACATCAAACTGCAAGTTCTGAATAATGCTCAGACACATGAAATAACGCAGTGGCACGAGAATTAGAAGTAGAGCCAAAGTCCGTGTGGATCTGGCGATGTCAAGAGGAGAAGATTAACTACACCAGTTAGGTTTTAAAGTACTTTTGATTATTCTTACCAGTGCCGTCCATTTCACATGGAATTTTGAATGAGCATTTCCCTTTAGAAAGACTTTTTAGAAAGTTGATTTTATTCAACTTAATATTTTTTCTAAATTTTGCCTCCTAAAACAGGGGGGAGCGCTATATTTAGGGGGGACTATTCGGGTAGATACGGTAATAAATCAATCAAGTGTGATTATTGTTGAACTGCAAAAAACAAATTTTACATCTACAATTACAATCTCAGGTTGTTACATGGGGCTTTCACAATAATCCTGTGAATTTCTGTTCAAAAGTGTTAGGTTAAAGTTAAAAAATCTTACAAGGAATTTCACATAATTTACAGATGCACAAGGTTACTTGCTGGACACAGGCTCAAGCACAACTGGAATACCTCAACTCACCACTAGCTTAGTTTTTTCATTGCTGAAGGCAATGCATATACCTTCTCATATGTTTCTTCATCTGCAGCATAGAGCGAGAAAAAATTCTATAGTGAAAGGCAAGGGCGTATCCAGCTCAAAGCGTAAGGTGGGGAAGATTTCTGAATTCAATCTATTTCCAAGAGAACTGAATGCCGTACAATAATACACACTAGCATTAAAAACACAATTTATTTAAAAGAATCAATTTTTGAACTATAGTATACAAGTATTAGTTGCAAATTTTTCAACTACATCTTTTACTTAATGTTCCAGGCGGAACATTTAGTATCTGCCTGAACTCTTAACGTGGGGCGACTGCCCCATCTTGCCTCAGCCTGCATACGCCCTTGGTGAAAGGGTCATTCCTGGCGTGGTCCTCTATATTTTGGTTGTCTTCCAGTGCTGAATTCATGCTCAAAGTCGCTAGATGCACTTATTGCTGTACTTCATTTGAAATTTGAAAATAAAATAAATATTCAGAATATTACTGCAAAACATATAGCGACTTATCAATCTTAGAAATATCGTAAGTGTTATGTAAATGTAATTTTTTTGTAGACAGAAATTGATGTATTTTTGTATTTGCAGTGCATTTGCTGTCCTCATATGTATTTTATCATTATCATATCTATCATTTCAGTTTACAAAAAGAGTATTCTATGTCTGTTTGGTCCATTTACAATGCTAAATATCATTCAGGCTTTTTGAAACAGTAAACTAACATGTAAATGTAACAGACAGAAATTATTTTACTGCGTCTATACCAAACTTTTAAATGAAATACCACTACTGTGGGTGTAATGCACACTAATTGTACTTTACATACAAAAAATTGTAGGAGTGTTAAGCAAAATTGTAGCGAAACAATCAAAAGAGTATTTTGACCTTCATCCCTTTGTACCCTTTGTTTAAAGTAAAAAATAAATTAGAGCATGTGCATCGACAACAAGGAAATTCTACCGTAAATACAAAATGCGAATTAAATTGATTCACCCATTTACTGAGAATCACTGCGCACAGACGGAAACAACTTTTTCAGAATCAGGGATAACCAAAACAGATATTTCCATTGAAATCTCACTTTTGAATTTTTTCACAATTACAATACTTTCTATATATGAGAGATTAAAATTGTCATAAAATGAAAAACTTTCTTAGTTTTTATGACCTCAGGTGCGACACATACACACAAACAAAATGTTAACTTATTATTAAGGTAATATTAACATATAATGCAGGGAAATAAAAATTATGTTAACACACCTGTGCCCAAGCTTCAAGGAACGTTTGATTTGTATCCCAAGGAACTTGACAACATATTGGGTTTCCTTTCATTTTATCATAATTTGGCGTAGCACTACCAACAGTATAGTAAAAATCTCTCCACATCAACTGTCCTATCAACGACACCGGAGGTTTCGAGTGAGGAGATGAACCAATCACCTACAATGAAACAATATATTCACGTGTATTGGTAAGGAAATGTTTTAGTAATAAAGAACTGTTATTAGAGACTATTACTCTAAGAGAAGAATTATCTTTTAATACATTCTGAAATCTACTTAGAAAAACACAGAGGAGGAAGACCAGAAAGTTATCTCAATTTGGATATATTAGTAGAAAAATAAAAACAAGACCAATAGTCATGACTAATCTGTTGCATAGGCAGATCTTTGGGGTGGGGAGCTCAGGGGGCTGTAGCTCCCCTCCCCCCCCTCCCCCCGGTTGGAACTGAATTCTCCACAGACAAAGGCATACTTTATAAAATTACCAGATATTTTGCACACTCAATCTACATGTCGTAGGCAAATGTAATACAAATTTGTAATGTAATTTCTATGGGTTGAAGCGACACCATGCTGTTCCATGCAGACTTAACTCTGCAATACTTGTAAAAGCGAAACACTGCAACCATATTGCTGACAGCACAACTCATGGCTAGCCTCCAATGTTATTAACGCATTGTGAAGAGGAAGTAGGCGACATCTATCTTTACGGGACCTTCACAGAGGATAAGACGGAGGAAATTTGTGTTTTCTACATGCTTCTGTCATCTACGTATTCAGAATTCATAATGCATATTTCTATTCATTTTTTATTGGGGCTTTAGGGCTTACCTGAATGTTGGCGAGCCCTTAAGCCTCAATTTTAAAATAAATTAATTAAATTTTAAATTTAAAAAAAAATCATGATTTTCAAACAGAAATGTTCCCCAGATCCTTCCCCAATTACCCCTCCCCAACTTGATTACAGTCTAGATCCACCACCAACATGTTGTATAACTCAACACTTTAAATTAAATCGTCACACTACACATTATATTAGAACAAGTGCCTGAACTTGAGAATTCAAAACTGAAATGAGTATTGGTCCTTACATAGTATTGTCCTTACATTGCTCTGCTTCCTCGCACTATATTCTATCACCAGGATATTCAGTATTGAATTTGCTGAAAACCTGCCGCCATTCACAACAATTGCATTATTTGTTGAATTTCTACCACGATCATTATGTTTCTTTAAAATGTTGGAACTAAGAATAGTAGAACTTGTATCATCCTAGCGAAGAAAGTCTATTCTGCATACCTACCGCAGTCACAAAAGAAGATACAGTCAAGATAAAAAGTGAGAATGGATCAGGGACCAACACGCCAGAACCATCTTCAAAAATAATTTGTTCACAGCAATATAATTTGCTAATAATAAAAAAAATAAAATCAATATGTACCTCTTTGAGTTTATAGTAGAATGTTCTAGCAGATAAGCATCCGAATTTCAAGTACGGACTGAGAACAGTAGTACTTGGTTCTAAGCTATTAGGTGAAGTTTGTGGCTTCTCAAATTTACAAACCCAAGCCTGAAATAATATATTAAGTTTCTTCAATAATTAAAACCCCCTAATAATATAAAATTATCATCCATCATTTATCTTAATGTTACAAATACTCATAGAATAACTACACTTCTCCGTACTTTGTTTTCCATGGATTTGTTAAGTCGCTCCAATGCAGTGCTTTCTCCTCCAGGAAATAAACATGGCCTTAAGCTCTTAACATCCACACCTAATTCATGCAAAGTTGGTACATTGTACAAATCATTGTTAAGAGAATTCTCAGATGGACAACAGCATTTGTCCAAAACAAGAGGAGAATGAACTGGTTTAGGAGGAGGACCCAAAGACTCAGCAACTGACAGGAATTTCTTATACATTAATGGCGGTTTTCCAAAGTTCTCCTTAATAATCCTGTACATAAAATCATGTTAAGTATGTATTGTTAACATCAATGAACTGACAGAAGAAAAAACATGTTAACTTTCTTGAAGAACATTGACATGTATGAAAATTATAACTTAGACATAAAATATGAATCAAAGAAACAAGAACAATGGCAATAAATAACGATTTATTTAAATAAAGTAAATTTATGGTCAAAAAAAGCAGCTACTAACTACATATACTATTTGGAGGAGAACACCCTCATGTAATGTCAGGAAGCAAGAATAGCAAAAGGCAGAATTTAACTTCTTATTGATCATCAAGTTGTAACTAGAAAAGTGTCGCCCAAAAATTAGTACCAAAATGTAATGACTTGAATAAACTTCATAAATAAAATACCTCTCAGTATTATATAAAGTATGAGAAATTCTTGAATCAACAGAGACTTTAGCTGCTTTAGCAAGTTTTCGTATCCTCTCATCTCTTTCACAAGCATAAGGTTCTATGTCCTCTTCATAAGTAAGAAAAGTAATATTCCATTCAGCAAATATTTGGGGGAAAACTTCTTCAGGTTTCCCTCTCACAACATATAATCTAAAAAATTCGCAAATATCGTATAATAAAAAATGAATGTACAAGTATTATGTACTACAAAATACCATAGTAATTCCCACACAGACATAACAATACCTGAGCATAGGAAACTGGTGTCTTACGAACTAAAGAAAAGACTTACATACTAACAGATAAGAAATATATGTTTATAAAACTTGAAATCATCCCCAATCAGAGAGATTATAAAAAAATTATTTGTCACTATATTGAAAAAATTAATACTATTTCAACATTATTAAATTTAAGATAATAATTTAAATTACAAATGATTGCATTCCTTGTCACACATTTTCTACAATCCAAGACTTTATTTTATGCTTTATACACTTTTTTGCTTGGTTTTCCACTTATCTTATGCTCATTAGGTAATTTATTAAATAGCTTTACAGCAACAATATAACTATTTTTATCACTAATAGTTTTAAAAAAATTTGGTGGAGAATAACTTTTATTCCTAGTTCTACTTGGAATTTATGGACTACGTTCATACTGACTTTTGAGTTCATTATATTGATATACCATTGCTTCTAAACAAAATAACTGTTTCAAATTTAGTGAACACTTGCATATTGCAAAACTATATTTCTTTATAATTTTTAATAATTTATTCTGAAGCTGTTGTAGCATATTTAGATTATTAGAATATGCTCCACCCCAAGCAATTATTCCACAATTTATAATTCTTTGTAAAAATACGTAGTTGATTACCATAAGAGTTTTGGTTTCCATAAATTTGGATAATTTATAGAAAATAAAAGTAAGATATTTAGTTTTATTGATTATATATTCAATAAGTTTATCCCATTTTAAATCGTCATCCACCATAATTCCTAAGAATTTGCAACTTTCAACCCTATGTAGTAATTTGTTTTTAATTTTAATTTCTATATCAGTTGGTACACTTGTAGTAATTTCCAAAAGAAATACAGACAGTCTTGTCAATATTACCTTTGGAAATTGGTCATTTAAGAACATCCAAAATGCCATTACTTTACAGCAAAAATCACCAATTCATGGCAATATTTCATATTACTAAATTTTTGAATAACTAAAACTTTTTTTTCCCAACACTTTACAAGAAAATGACACACAAGTCTCACCTGGTTCCAAGCCTTCGCAAAGTCTTATCAAGATCAGCTAAAGATTCTTGTAAAAACCTCCAACGATTGGGTCCAACCTTCATTACCTTGACAATCCATGGATCCAATATAAATAAGGGCTTTAATTCACAATTCTTTTCCACAGCCTGAAAATAAATTATTTGATTAATGTTTCTAAATCAAACTAAACGGACCACCTATTGATAAAAACAATACAGCAAATTTCACACACAAAAATTGAAAAGCAACACAAGCCAAACTTAACTTGTAATAGAAATAAAACAAACCTTCTCTACAGCAGACACAAGAGCAGGGTTATCATGAATTCTTAACCCCTTTCTGNATCCAATATAAATAAGGGCTTTAATTCACAATTCTTTTCCACAGCCTGAAAATAAATTATTTGATTAATGTTTCTAAATCAAACTAAATGGACCACCTATTGGTAAAAACAATACAGCAAATTTCACACACAAAAATTGAAAAGAAACACAAGCCAAACTTAACTTGTAATAGAAATAAAACAAACCTTCTCTACAGCAGACACAAGAGCAGGGTTATCATGAATTCTTAACCCCTTTCTGAACCAATGAACAATACAACCTTTACTCATGGTCTCCGAAAAAAATAAGGTAACTGTCAGAATATACTATGGTATTCCTATTTACACAGTTGACAACTGTATCAAACAAGCCACTAGTTGACTATTATAGGAATTGGAAAACTTTACAGTTTCACAAGTAATAAATATTTGGACCAATTAATTCCACAAAATTGTCTGAAACACACAAAAAACTCAATATTTACCAAATGAATATTGGTCTAATATTCAATGACAAAAAGATTACATAACCTAACATGTAAGTTCAAAATCAATAAAAATGGTACAAAACACTACTGACTTTTTCACAATGTGTTGAAATTAGTACTCACATAACGCGCTCATTCCCTCATGTAAGAATAATTCGTGACAGGTTATTTCAAAATAAAACGTCAATACACAATTTCAATGTTGTTCATTAGCGACATCAATTGTCATTCGATAACAGTATTAATCATTTATCAAAACCGTAATGCTATAATATGCTCAATTTAGTGGGCACGAGGAACAGTGGTTATAGGACGTGTAGCGTGGTGTAGCGACAGAATTGCACAGTGGGCCCTAAAATGAACTTGACAGGGCCACTGGTTGCGCAGAGGGCGAGAACAGCTGGCTGCAGTACCGATACCGATGATCACATATTAATTCGTGATAATCTCTCAGAGATCTATTCTTTGTCGTCGAGGCAAATGACGATCAGAGTACGTCAAGATACTCGGATATATTCTGATGGGTACGATAAAATTGTTCGCCAAGTCCCGTTTTAAAAACGATAGCAGTCCTTCCGTGACAGGTACGGAAGTGGTGGTGGGGGGTGCGATTTTATCCCTGACCCCAAGAAATGGGGCGACTAGGGGTCTTCGATAATTTTTTTCTTTTGTATTTACATATATTTATATTTGGCTCTTGGCATAGGGGCGGCAGTCTAATGTAATAATTAATCTCGACTTTAGAGATATTTTAATCGTTAGGATTTATAAACAATATATTCCGAGTAATCTTTAGTTTGATAATACGTTATAATCTTTTTTGTGTTTTACAAAATACAAATTTGTGGGTATTCTGTAGATATTATAACACGCAGCTAACTTTTTATTCTGTATGCTGAAATTTTCAATCTGCCTCTGCCTTAGGACCCTTGATCAGAATTAATGGGGTGACCCCATGCTTGTGTAGGGAGAGTAAATTTATTTATTTCCCCCCACATGGTCAAATATAGTTTGCTACTGTTTTAGCAATTTATTTATACTACAACAGATAAGTGCCCTATTATAATATTACTATTCTTGATAACCAAAATACAAGTTAGATGATACAAGGAAGAAATTTTTGTAATTAATAACAAATTGAAAAGTTGAGACTGGAAATATAATAAATTTGACAGTAAACTGACAACAAATAATAAATAACTGACAACAAATAATTGTCAGTAGTTATTAAATTATACAAACTGAATATTATATATTTATTTAGAATATAAATTATAGATTTGATAGTGAGATTAAAACATTTTTTAAATTTTCTCTTATTTATTTATTCCTTAAGAATTATTTAATGTCTACTCATCAATCAACTATAAATGACAGGTCAACTAAACATGAACGGTAAAAAAGGAACTGAAATATTTTCATATGTTTACTTACAGGTTGATTGGGTGGGGGGTAGAAAAGCTGAAAGAAGGTCCCAAATTCATATTCTGATCCTGGTTCCCTAAATCCTTTGGGTAGCCCTGATGGATACTCTATTTTAGCACAAATAAGGAATTAATAAAATACAAATCTTGAAAGGGACTGAGGGTGGGTTCCATCAGAGGGGTATCACAAAAGTTATAATTGAAAGGGTATTACATTAATGGAATTAACAAAATTTTCTTCTTGCAGGAAGATGGATATAGATTTTTAATGAAATCTTGGAAAAGCAGTTATATTGTCTAGTCAGGTGAAAATGGCAACAGACCAGAACATAAACTTCAGAAATCTTGCTCTGGCCATAGACGGGCTTGGCACTACCATATAACCTTACAAAGACTTCCTGCAATCACAAAAAACATTGTTGATGTTACATAAATTTTCATTTTTTTACATTTGATCAGTTTTCCCCCATACTCTTTGTAAGCTTGAGGGGGCATACAGTGTTCAAAGGTTGCATAAAAAGTACTGCATAAATACAATTTTTTTTAAAATCCGCCTCTGCCTTAGGGCCCTTGATCGGAATTGATGGGATACGTCTCTTGCTTGCTTCCTGAGAGTAAACTAGTTTATTGTCCTCCACGTGGTCATACGTAGTTTGTACGGTTTTTTGACAATAAATTTATTATTACAATGTTAAGAAGAAGTTTTGCAGAACAGTGTGCATACAGCGTTCACTCAGATGGTTCACAGTTTTCTCTGTCTGTGCAAAGAGTGTTTCTTAATGTAAACAATCTTAATGTAGGAAGTATTGTGGGATACTAGTTGAAATTTGTGTTGTCTATAAAAATTTTCAAAAAATTTAAGATAGATGAATAATTTAAGTCTTATGACCTTTTGATGGATGAATACCACTTATTTTGCGCTTCACCAGAACACAACAGTTCAACTCTAGGTTAGACTCATCATCAAGTGTAACAAATTCTAACAGGAACATAATAACACAATTATTTGTTGATTATGTAATACACATTAATAGTAACATTTTTCAAATTTCTTTTAAAAATGGTTAAATACCTTAAAAATTCTTGCTTTAGAACCTCAAGATATCTATATCAATACACTTAAAATCAAATCTGTAAGTTTACAGTGTACACACTTTGATCATGTTCTACATCATATTCTTTTCATTTAAGTTGATATGGAATTAAAATTAAGGTAACTGAACTCACACTGATGTTGGGGACCCGTTACATCCATCCTCTTTAATGTAACGCACATGAGCATTTTTATAAAATATTCCAAAGTTCAACTTGCGTTAATGTCTAATTATTTTCAGGTCCAAAAAGTTTAAAATGTGTTTATTTTCTTTAAAAGTTCTTGAATAATATATTTTACAGCATCTGCTACATGTCCATTATTTACTATTGCAAAAAATGAAATCACTGTGCTTTATTTCTTCAGAATGTCGCACATTAGTAGAAGTAACTACTATGATACATAGTCTTCATCTTCTGCATATGAGGGCCTCTTCCTCTTCCCTCTATGGCCCTCCATGTCGGTGGCCCTGTCAGCCAGCATAGAACCCATAACTCTTAGCTGACTAGTAAGGGCTGGGTCCTTGTACCCAAGGCGGCGAAGGAACTTCTCATAGTGGTCTGCAAACAGGAGGGCAATTCAGAACATTTTACTATTAAAAACTTGAAAATTCAGAGAAGAGAGTAAAATCATTTCATATTAATATACGTTTTGCAGCAGTGAGAAAAGACTGTGGGAATCGCAGCAGATCCTCTTTGCGAGGCCGGCAGCGATACTTCATGGCATCGTTGCCAAAAGCACCCCGCAGGACGGCACTTGCCCACTCATTCGTCTGCCGAGTTCTGGACATCACATGGGCAGCTGCTGCAGTTACTGTCCAGCCTTCTCCTATGCTTACCTGTAAATAAACAGTTAAGACACAATTAAACATCGTTGGAATATAATAAGTTAGTAATTATAAAAAAGTTTAATATAATCACAACTCAAGATTGCTGACAGTCCGTGAAAAACACGGTACCCACCCTATCATCTCCATCATACTCGCTACCACTGGATCTGTTAGAAGGACTAGAGCCATCTCCGGTGTTCTTGACAACACCTAATGGTTTTGATGGTGGTGCCATTCCTACTGAAACATCCAAGAATAGAGACTATGTTGTGAGAAAAAGAAAACATTTTCTTTTTTTTCACTTCTATTTGGAATCATTCAACTGTCAAATATATAAGAAGTACTAACAAGTGAAGGTTTTGAATGTCTTAAACAAATAGCTAATATTCCTTCCTCATGCTCAAATCCTCTTATATCGATACGTTTCCAAATCTCCACTGGACATCTTGAGTAGCTCATAAAATTCGCATTAAGATACTTTATGAATAAATGAGAATATTTAGATAATGTCCAGACTTTTGTACATCACAAACAAATCTCATCACTTACTGTAATTTAGCTGATAATGCAGCAGAAAGTAATTATTATGTCCAACAATAGGAAAAGATTTCCCGGTGAGACCAGAAAAAATTTGTAGCTTTTTAATTCAGTGTCCCAGTTCATATTAACTGTGACAATTGAAAAGCGAACCTCCAACTACTCATAATTCCACTAACTCTCACTATTACTAACTACTCCCACTAACACATCTAGCCAACTAACAATAGCCCCTACCACTCACTTCCTACTTCCTATCGCATAAGCTTCAACAGCACACTACAATTCCAATTTACCAGTATTACCTAAAAATAAATAGGATAGGAAAAACTAGCAACTTCTTCTGTTCACATCAATCAAATAGTTATCTTTCTTCATGCAACTTCTTAATGGCATTATTTACTTGTCCAACATAGATTATTCATCCCACACGGTTGAAGGAAAGTTAATTCATCATCCGCTACCATACTTGCTCAATTTTTTACTTTGTGCACAGATTTAAACAAGAGCAACCACAATGCCAGTTAAATCTGTTTCCAACTATAGAGTGTGTACGTTATGCAATGCAGTGTCCCACATTATTAAGATTATGCTCCATACTACACCGCAGTCATCAGTGTTGCCAAGACAGGGGACATGGCGATCAGTTTCCTCCTGATCTCCAAGAAATGCATCTCCAATGGTAAATGGAAAACATTTATTAAACAATCCATAAAAAGTTAAAATGTGTATTCTTCTACTACTTCTCTTTATTTGTCATTTTTAGCTCAGAAGAAGGGATTCCCTCAAGGATAAATTATTATTAGAAGTTGATTGACAATAAATAATTGTTGATAAATTACTGTCAGCTATGGCTAAATTACAGTAAGTGATGAGATTTGTTTGTGATGTACAAAAGTCTGGACATTATTTAAATATTCTCATTTATTCATAAAGTATCTTAATGCGAATTTTATGAGCTACTCAAGATGATAGGTCAACTAAATAAGTATGTTATAAAATGTATTGAAATATTTTTATGCTAATTTCTAGTTAGACCTAAGAGCTAGGGGGAGAGCTGGATAAAGAGGGAGAGAGGTGACGGGGCCCTGATTTCAAAAATTGCCCTAAGTCCTCTTGGCAGCCCTGTCCCACTTTCTTCACTACCTCCCAATTTTCAAATTATGCAAGCAAAAAATACAACTATCAAATGAACAACATATATACCAATTTATATTCCTGTTGCAAGTTGAATGACAATGATTGGATATAGAGGTGAATGGGATGGCGTAGTTGGTTGCGCATCAGCATGCCCAGCTGATAGTCCCGGGTTCAAATCCTTGTCCCGTCTCCCATTTTCATTCAACATAACAGTTACCTGGCAGAGTAGTTCACTGTATTCTAAGAGATTTCTGTAAATTTATAATCCATTGCAAAAATGTTTTCTGTCAAGGTATTTATGACCATGGTGGAGGAAAAGCTTTTAGTTAACTCCTTAAACAGCGAAAAAGACATTGCAATCTTCATGATTGAGAAACAAAAAATTGACTCCAATAAGTATTTTGACTATTGTATAAAAAATGTTTGATAATTTTTGTAAGCCTAAAAATACAAGGTAAAGGAACATGTATTACTAGTAGCTTCCAGAGGAATGACTTAAAATGATGCGATAAGTATACTTGAAATTGTTCATTAAAAATGACTATTTTAGTTGAAATTATTTTATTACAGAAAAATTCAGTACATTTTGCTGTTAGGAATACTCAGTATTTAATAATCACAGAGGGGAGCAGCGATTCACATTACCCTACATCACAAACTCACAGTATTCACAGTTTAGGATGTAGTTGGTAGTCACTGTGTGAATATTGCAGTACACAGCAAGTACATTTATTGTAGATAGATGAGTAACTACTTACTGGGTGGCTGTGATGAAGTCATTTCTTCACTTTCTTGTTCCTCCAGTAAGGTATCTATTAATTGTAAAACTCCTGTTTTGAAACGACGCTGTTTCTTCATGTTGAGCATATTAATATCAGAAATAATACTTTTAAAGAAATGAAACATTTGATCTTCACTAGTTTTGCTATTTACATCTGTGTTAGAGTTTGAAAACGATATCACCGATTCACTGACTACTGTGGGACCCAGATTCTTTATCTGACTCATTTCTACAGTGTCATTTGCACTTCTCGCGTTATCCGATGAAAATTCCTGAGATTTGAACTGGAGGTCATATATTTCAGGTTTGAAATCTTCGTATACGTCTATTTCTTGATTATTGTCTGTATCATTGAAGTCAGCAGTGTCTATGTCACTGAATGATGTCATATTAGAGTTGTCAGTATTATTTGTAGTCGGTACATTGTCAGACACAGGGGTGCTAGTCACACTCTTTCGGGGTCCAGTGTTCTTCTGGAGAAAGCTCATAGCATCTGCCAAGTACCACTTTTTCCTTCTGTGGTTAGCATTCTTCGGTCCTCTACCTGCTTCTCGTAGATATCTTGCGAATGAAGTTCTCAAGGAGTGCCACTTTCCCTTGCAAACATGAACTGCAAACAAACAATATTGGATGTTGCATCACATTTTTTCCAAAATGATTAAATTGAGGATTGCTTTGAAAAGTTGCATATTTCAAAATTTAAAATGTCTGAAACCTTTTATTCTTAGTGAACTTGTCAATGATTCATATTCCTGTACAGAGGATGTTTGTGAAGAGGACGGGGAAAAATGCTTAAACTGTGCTACACCACAAGAGGAGGTAGAAGTGATGAGAAGAAAATCTTACCTCTGAATGGTTAATTTTAAAATGAGTAATTATTATAGAGAAATAAGCAATCTAACAATACACTGATATGTAATAAAATATAGCTACCAAAAACCAGCTTATTGAACAATATTATGAGAACATGCTTTAGTTGTATTTATCGAATGTTCATCTATCCTTATACTGTACGAAGAGCTGTATTATTGAGAGAATTTGAATGTAGATCTGATTACTTGTATCATTCTGCTATTCCTCTTTAGCAAGGATCACTAATAGCAAAATATCTGAAGCCTACTTGGCTCAAAATTCAATGTCTCTTGCTAACTTAGTTAAGCGGCAATTCTTAGATTTTGTTTGAAATTTCTTTCAAAATGATAATTGATTTGTTATATATATATATATCGTTTTTGTCTTTTACTGTGTTGTATGTCTTCATCTAGAATCTGGGTCTTCTAGCGTTCTTAAATGATAATTAATTCTTTAAATAATTATATTGATTTTAATTAATGTATTTTTGCTTTGCATTATATTTTTTTCTTTTAGTTTTATTCTGTATTTTGATTTACATTGTATTTGATTGGTTGGTAATGTATTCATTGTGATTACTGTATTATGTTTTCGTCAAGAGACTGGTCATTATAATGTTCTTAAATGATAATTAATTCTCTAAGTATGATATGATTTTTTTCTCTCTATGAGCTGACATACACATTTCTATATTATAATGTGTTTAGATATATTGCCTGTTGTTCTTGTAATAAAAATATTCAGCTTATTTTTAGTACGAATACATTCAACAAAAACTACATATATTTGAATGAAAAAAAAAACTACTATATTTTAAATGATACAGTTACGTTTGTAATTTAACTAGGTAACTCAGTTAATTTTATCCACAGAAAATCTGGGTAAATCACCAATTTGTCAAAAGAAAGTTAAAAACTAAATATGACCATGTGAATGAGACAATAAACTAATTTACTCTCCGAAAGCAAGCAAGAAACCGTTCTTTGAGAAACCAAGCATTCTTTACAGCTTTGATGGGGATTTTTCATACATTACCNGGGGGGGGGGGGGAATTTTTCAGGAACACAATTTGAATGCTGCAGTTTGCTGAGTCAGCTTTAAGTACTGTATTGAGAGGGGATTGTATTTTCATTATGTCACTTAATTTATAAAGGAATTTTAAGAGACTTTTGATGGGAGTTTTTCAAGAATACCACAATATTCCAATGGTTAAATTTTCGTAACTGGCAACACAATGGGTTAAATACATGTGCAAGTTTAGTGATCTCACTTGCTTACAATGCTGTTTAATAGATCTTTACTTGGACTTGTGAGTGACTTTAAAAACCTGGAGTTAATTTAAAATCTTTCTGAAATGCTACCCATTTATGATGGAGGAAAATACAAAATTACTTTAAAAAAGTGATATCTGTACATTCTTGAACCTGTTGCTTTAATTAATGGAAACCAGAAAACATATTCAATAAATTTCTATGTTCATTACTTTATGCACTGTTAAAAAAATGTGATTAATTTTGTTGAAATTGTCACATAAATCTTTAATTTATTTAGTACTTTTCATTTCAATATATTTATTCTCTGATAATATAACTCTTGAATAAACATAGAAGAGAAATATTTAATATAAGTGTCAGGTTTGACTGAGATTACGAGAAAACCTGCCACATTGTCACAATTTTGGACTTGCCCNCCCCCCCCCCCCCAAAAAAAAAAAGTAGCTGTATGAGAGATATTTAAAAAAGTTTCCCATAGGTGATTTTAGCTATTAGCTCACATTGTTTTTATTAGTAATACATTTTAGTCATGTCAATTAATAGTATAAACATTTTGATTTGTTTTAAATATAATATGCTTTGGCAACCAAGCACTGGAGATCGTTACATTAATTGCAATATTCTGCGTTTAAAATAATTACAATAAAATTGTTCCCTCGAACCCCCCCACCTGTCCAGGAATGTCACTGGTGAGTTAATTTCACTACTTTTTATTTTAAATATGTAACAGGTATAATGTAATCAAATGCCATTCTGGAATGGCACTCCGCCCCCTCGTTTTTTTCCCTTGAGCTGCCCTTGAACATTACTGTAAATTACTTACTAGATGTATTCAATTCTTTGGATATTTCTACCCAAAGCTGATGAATGATGTCCGCATTGTGGTGCTCCTTCAGATCAGTATCATACAGAATTGGTCTAGTTTCTACCAGTTCTACTAATCTATCAACATCAACTTGTTCGCCGTTACATTCCGTAGGCACAGACGGTTCCATTGTTTTATGAAACTACTCAGGATAACGCTGAGATTAACCAAGAACTACAGAAGCCCTCGATGTCTTCATCCGAAACGTCATCGCAGCTACACGTGCCACCGCAGAACGACTCACGTCAGGTATACGAGTCTTGGGTGTGAGGTGTTTACAACGGAGTTCATTTTACGCCCACCTTTGCCAACAGCTGCGAAGCGCTGCGCGACGCTGCGAACACCGGCGAAACGTTGCGCAACATTCCTGGAGGCACTTATATGCCTTTCATGAAGTCAAATGCGTACGTATTGATCATAAGGAGAATTCAGGATGGGTCCATGTCCACCGAGTTGTTCGCGTGCAAAACTAAGTTTTCATTTTCTTTGTGTTGGAATTCAAAAATAATAATAAAGAGTGGCGTTTTTATCTAATACTCGTTTTAAATGATAAAGAACTATAACATGATAATAAATTTAATAATAATAATATTTTACTTCAATTTATCATTTCGGAAATATTGCTAATATATCGTAACTATTGAAATCACTCGAAAATAAAGATAAACAATAGTAAAGTAATGAAATAGCTGAGCCTAGTGTGCCAATAGATACATCCAACTCTATCCCAAAGAAAACCGGAGATAACCCAGAACGTAAATGGGTTACAATTCAAGTACTGGTTTCTGAACAACCAATGATGAGATTCTCGACCAAATTTAAAAATTCATGAAGATGTAGATTGATTATATTAATGATAAAAGATCAAGTTAACAAATCAACTATCAGTTATTCAGAATTCAATTTTCAATGACATCGTGGCCAGAATGATTCACGGGGCAATAACATAATTATGCAAATTAATTTCCATATTAAACCAAAATAGTTTGAATGTTACATTATAATTCTCAATGTTAACAATATTACTAGTTTATCACTAATTCAATAAAAACTTTTATTAGTGAATTTTATTGCTATAATACGTTTTTGAGTAGTAAGGGTTTAGCAATTAATAAGTAATTAAACACTGGATAGTTATTTTAACCAAAGTAAACAGAATTGTTCAGCAAGTTTTATTTCAAGCTGGTGTGGTATTTTTAAAAGGTGGTATAAAATAATTTCGTTTGTAACTAAACATAACAATGTAATGGCTAAAAATTAAACTTCAGTTTGCTATAGTGGAATTGTCTGTTTGGAAGGCAAACTCTCAACGTACTTTCTCTAATCGAGTGTTTAAGCAATTAATCAGGGCAAACCTATCTTTACGAAGTTTACACTCACACTTTTACATTCCTTTTAATGACAATTGTTTAATCATTGATAAAATGTACAAAGAGCTAATAAGCCAGATTGTCCATTCTTATATTCTGGATTATTGAAATTTCTTTTGATTATTTATATTACGGTTATGTATAATTACACTCTTTAATATTTCCAATTGTTTCCTTTTTTGTTGAGACCACTTGTTCTGATGTTAGAAAAATATATATCTATTTACAATATTAACAGATAGGCCTATCAGACGAAGACAATTTTAATGTTAACAAAACTTTTGCAAATAAAATAGATATCTTAAAAAATAACTTAAGCAAACTTTTGCAAAAAATGCATTAAAAACAGACAAGCGTTAATACTGGTTTGGAAAAATACAAAATTTGACAAGTTATGCGTCACTTNCTATCAGACAAAGACAATTTTTTTGGAGGGGGGGGAGTAGGTTGCGTGAGATGTGTGAAATCACTTTTGATCAACAATATCTGTCCACTTCTGGTTGAACTTTAATATTCGTTTCACCAGAATATATTTTAAGTGTTCATCAAAAATGTTGACCCTAGATTTGGATTTGAAAAACGTCATTTCGCGGTACTGTTGTTGAAAATTTGACAAATGTTCCTTTTTTCATGAAACAAATGGATTTCGCTCTCGACTTTTCTTCCATTCTTTTTTTTGGGGGGGGCGGGGGGGCAAAGATAAACTGGATTGATAGTTTTAACTCCGAGGCGCTACGCTCATCAATAAGGCGCGTTTCATGGAACTTCTCGTCTTATAAAAACACAAACAATCGCTTCCATGTAACGCTTCGCACGAGTGTTTTTTTTCNACTCTGACTCTAAAAGTCTAAAAGGTTACAAAGTCTAAAAGGTTTTCGCTTCTGCGCGTGAAGCGCTTCGCCAGTCGAACGTTCGCCGGCTCCTTCCGAGGTGACACACGACGGCGGCAGCGGCTGTTCGTAAAACTAAAATGCTTGTAAAATCTAAATTATTCGCCCGAATTTTACCATTTTTATCTTTCTTAAATGCACAAAACACAGAATGCACTTAATTTGATGAGAATTTATTTTTACCCATCTGAATTACTCTCGTAAGTTGAAATATTTTTACATGTCTATTTTCAATAACTTTTCTTCGATAATTTAGGTTCACCTTCGTAAATAGACATGTTGTCACGGACTTTTTTGTAGAAACGTTTGAGACGGAAAATATTGTTATACAATGTTGCCACCTATCTCTAACCATGTACGCAGCATTTGTAATTAAGATTGATTTTTCCTTCGACTTGATTGCCTATTATCGTAATTGCCTATTACTAGTGCTACCGGTTGAAAGAAAAAGGAAACAAAATATGTACTAAACCCTTGCTAGAGAACACATCTATGAATTTAAAAAAATTTCACGAAAATCGAATGAGTGGTTCTCGATTTTTAAGAGAGCAAACACGTTTGCACAGACAGACATAAAAGTGACTTTATTTAATTATAATAGATTAATAAACGTTGTGAGTAATGCCAAAGTGTTTGTGCGTACCACAAAAAGTTTCCACCATGGACCCAGTGGGTAGCGGACTACCGGTTTAGCGATTGCTGATATAGTCAAAGTAAAATTTCTCTTTGATCTCCAGTATTACTTTCTCGCTTCACCGCTTCTTCTAGCTTTATTTGAGACGTATTCTAGCTTCCGAATTTCATTTGTAGCAATTTCCCCATTTCTCACGATCGTCCAAGAGAACAGTCGAGTCCCGTGTAGCGCCTCGAGACTGACACGCAGAACAACCATAGACAGCAACGTGAAGTGACCATCGTTACCGGGAAGAGATGGGAATTCCAGACCTCAATCGAGAAAGAACCGTCAGTCGTCTACAACTACAGAGCACGTAATTTCTCATAACAGCTATTTTTCCTAGGAACAAATTCTCATAGCTCTTATGGCGCCAGCTGTCATTCGGAGCTGGCCTCTTATTGATGGAGAAGGGAGAAATGGAGGCTAGACACGACATTATCACGTGACCAACTACAGCTGATTGAAACCACTATGAGAAACTGCGCGTAGTATTTTCCACAATTATGAGAAATTCATCATTATATATCTTCCTCTGAAGGTTCTCTCTTGATTGAGGTCTCTAATGGCAATGAGCTCTTCGTGCCACGGGGAAAAAGAGATCATCTACACCTGTGCTCACCCACCGTCACCCTCTCAAGTGCTTCACACACCCGGGTCGTCGCGTCGTCCGGAGTCCAGTCGCGGGTCGGACAAACACTCACGGGCCAGACCTGCCCCGCGAACAGACGTTTGGAGGCCCTTGCTGTACAATGGGATGGTCCTTTGCTTGCTTTAAGAGATAAACATCAGCATCTAGGTGGTTCCGCTAAGTGGCCTCCAAATGGGTATCGTAAGTAACGTAAGGACTTAAATCTAAACTTAAAATACTCTTATTTCGTACTAATATTAAACTAATACACTGTTGACCTCCCTATCAAATGCAACTCCAAATTCAATTTTGTGTGCGTAATCTTTCACATGCTAACACGTGTGTGTGGCTTGAAACGGGGGCCCTCATAAAAAGCTCAATTTGAGCACCGTATCAGGTGCTTTTGAGTAGCGTATTGTCCTTCACAAGGTCGTTTGCAGTTTTTACCTTCTTTTTGGCAAACAATGGCAGATCCAGGTTTTTTAACGGGGAGGGGGCTCATCTCCGGACTATGGAAAATTCAGTACGTTTGGAGCAAAATAATATAATTTTTAGGCAACTTATGANTCCAATAATAATAATAATAATAATAGATACCTACCAAACATTATTTACTTTTTAACGAAATACAACACTTTTTTCACTCATAATTTCGGTGCCCGGAAGCCTAAATCCGCCCTGGGAATAAACTCCCGATGCAACTACATTCCGGCAATGCAATGAGGCGGAAAATCGTATCAAGAATAACAGGAGACGGATGCTAGCAGTGGCTTTGCCCTGGTTAACATTATTTCAAGATAATTCGCACTGAGGCTCTCACTTCAACGCTCCACCATCCGGGAGACACTTTCTCCTTCCGCATCGCGGTCGGTTGTGGGAGGACAGTCGACAGACGTGAGATTTCTTTTCGCTTAAGGAAGGACTCGAGGCGTCGGTAGAATTAAATCACTAACATACCTGATATCGGCATAAATAAACATATTAACTTTTATTTATTCTGGTTTCAAGTTCAAAAGCATACTTCACCGGCAATTTAAATGACAAAATTGCGAGTATAATTAGATAACGGAATAATACGTTCGAGGATTGGTCATCAATAAAAGATTCTTTTTACAACGCCGACGTTTCGGCAATTTATTTTGCCTTAATCAGGGCTGTATGATATGGAACCACACCATCCATAACCTCTAAATACAACCCACTACATCTCTACAACCTTCCTGGTGTAGGTCAAAAACAAGAAATAAAAATTAGAGGTTATGGCTGGTGGTAATTGATGATGGTGTGGTTCAATTTCATACAGCCCTGATAAAGGCAAAATAAATTGCCGAAACGTTGGCGTTGTAAAAAGAATCTTTTATTGATGACCAATCCTCGAACGTATTATTCCTTTATCTAATATATATTAGTCAAGATCAACATCATAATTATAATTATGTTGTAATGCATGGCGTCTTATGGAGAAAAGACTTATTTTCAATAAATGTCAAAGTTTTAAATCACGAAAGTGATTGAAGTTTACTACGCTTTGTAGTAAATTTTCCGTAGTATTTTTACATTAATTTGTATCTTTTGTTCACGGGGCATCTGAGAAACATATTTCACTTTTTCTGTATGAGGCATTTATCACGAAACCGTTGCGCACGGCCGCCATGTTCTTACTTTATGCTCTTGTGCTCTTCACACGAGTCAAGTGAGTTCCTGAATATTGTTTATACTATTGTATTAGGTGATAGATAGAAATGAAATATAGTTTTTTATGTTGAGTTTATAACTCATAATGTTGAGTTATACAACAATTACAATAAAAACGAAGAAATGTATACTTCTCCGTGATTAGAGTGCTAGAGTCCCTTAACCTCAACATCCTGAACGAGTATTCAGTCAACGGAGGACCAATATCTCACTCGCTCGATGAAGACAAGAAAAGAATCTTCCAGTTTTAATTCAATTTTTTCCACTACATGCATCAAGTGTGTATACGAAATACAAAAATGTACCATTGAAAACAATGGCAAAAACGTTCCAAAGGCACATTCGCCTAAATGTGAGAACTAAAGAAAAAATTTACTCTTGTATAGCGAAGTAAAAATATTTTAGATTTTCTTTAGTCCCCCTACGAATTGTAGATGATGTCGCCCACCCCCTCCACACGTATTTCAAGTTTCTAGAGCCTCTTCACATGGACCGCATCTGAGCAATGGTGTATTGTGTTATACGAGCAATGCGAAAATTAATTTGAAATACAAAAAAAACCAACAACAAACAAACAAGGTTTTATTTTCAAAAGTGATGCACTAAAAATTAAAAGCTTGAGGCGTCAAGTGTCATAATTGCTAATAATACTTTCAACTTTTTTTAAATAAAAGCCTCAAGCTTTTAAAAAAATTTGATGATTTTTTTGATCCACTTTTCTGATCAAGTTCCATTTCTTTCAATTTCACTGAACATTATTTTTTACGTTATATTACAGCTCTTTTTAAAATAAAAGCTTGTTTAAAAAAGTTTTTTACGTTTATTTTATTTTATTTTTTTTAGTACTACAATTCGTTTCTTTATTTGTGACATGGGCGCTGCACACTCAAATGTCCCGCCATTTGCCGTTATTTTACACGTCATCCCCTTCTCACCTGGTTCCTAGGGGTGCCAGGGTTGTTTTATCCTCACAGAGCTTGGGGTCAGATAACTTGGTACACAAATGACTGACTAAGTCGAAATTAATCCAGAAATTCTTGGGTTATGGTGAGATATACACTCATAAATACATAGCCCTATTTCAGGGATAGATATTCGTATAGTGATACCAAAATCATATATTGTAACGCAAACCACACGTATGTGTACAATTTCAACTCGATAGGAGACTTGGATGTGACCGAAATATCAATTACTTATTTTGAAACGGAAGGACAACATACAATCCATACGAACGAAGCAAGTTCAATACAAGCTTGTAGATATCAGATTCGGTCGAGCTTCGCGCAGGAGTTTATCTAGCTCTGCTACGGGTTACACTTCGTTAATATTTAATGTAGACAAAAATAGTGCGTTTTCATACAAAACAGTGATGAATCTTTAATAGTTGAATATTGTACTTGTAGACAACACCATATCTGTCATTTATTCTCAACAACGAATATTAATATGTAAGATATAGCAATAATTCGAAAAATCACATTTCATCGCTTTAAAATTGAATTTTCGTAAAAAGTGGGCATCTTTCTCAGTAGGCCTCCGTAATACAAAACCAACATTCGTCTAAACTTTTAGCTCTAATAGGTCTTTTTCTATGCGTTGATGAATGAGTGTGTTATTGAGTCAGGACGTCACTTTCATCACAAGATAAATAGTTTAAAGAAAATAAAAATAAGATCACATTAAAGCCACTGATTCGAAGAGGAGATGTTTTGGTCTTCATCAGTCCAGAAGATCTCAGAAATAAAAGAAGCTTCAGCTGGATTTAATTGTAGTGCTTGTCAAAGTTCGATGTACTATCGATAGTGTCAATTATTGTTGGTTTCGACTATCGATGTTGCAGTTCAATCAATTACAAATCAATGGTGAAATAAGTCTATAAACACTGATGAGTTTTATCTCATGATATTTATGAATAAAAAAGAATACAAAAAACAAATAATTGATAAAATATCAAAACAAAATAATATTCGTTGACCTAACAGCCTCGTGAGATCCACGAGGATTACAATGTTTCGTGTGGTTTCTACATGAATCCTACTTTTTCGCTGTTGTAGTTACTCAAAAGTACAACGTAATTCAAATGCTAATGCTAATGATGAGAATGAACAATGTTAATATAAATAATACATTAAATTAATTTTATAGTTTTAAGAATTAAAATATTTAATACAATAATTACTAATTTAATATAATAATTACTAATNTTAATATTTTAATATAATAAATTAAATAAAAAAATAAAATAAATAAATTAATTATGAAAATAAATTAAATTTATAAATTTGTTCTTATTTTCTTATTGTAATCATAAATTTGAATATTTAACCCATCCAGGGCCATTACTTAACATAAAAAGAAGTTTTTAAGCGATGTCTCAATGAAAACAATATAAAATCCATTCTGAATTAAGTTTAATAATTGGTTCAAATTTTCTGTTTCATGTCCCTGGCAATATTAACGTTCTATCAGGAATTTCCCAAATTCTGTTGGTATTGTTGAACCGAAGAGTTATACCAATATTGCTCTATAGATTCTTTAAGCTAAGTTTACGATAACGCTGAAAATTTCGGCACAAAAAGAATTTTAAAATGCGAACTACAAATTATTTCCGCAATAGATTTGCTCACCTTCACGGATTTTGAGATTTGTATTTGTTTGATTCGTGTGTCAAATGCTCACATTTTGTCTTTTCTGGAGACGATTCGAGACAGACGATACGGGCTAACGAATATTTTCAAAAACGTAATACTTGTTTGTGGGGCACTATAAGAATGAGTACTATCATGCCGCCATTTTGGTCCAAACTCGGTTTATGTATGTTGTAAGTTCCATGAAAACGCACAGACAACAACATTACTTCGGATTTTGTTTTCAAAAGAAAAGAACAGTTTTGGATACAAAATACTTTGTACACTTTCTATCAAAACGAACATTAATTTCTTTTCCCTGACACTCTACGAATATTTATTTTGCATACGTAATATTGCTAATAAAAATTTTCTCGTGCTGGTTGTTTAAAATATTACAATAACGCTAACTGTCCGGTTGACAAAATGATTGATACAAATATAATAAAAAAGATTCATCGATATTTATTATTTATTCAAATAAGAAACAATAATTCTACGATGATTGCCACATAGGATAAACTAAGGCGCTAAAGAACACGCATAAGCCGAATTAGGACCAAAATGACGGCATGAGAAAATCTATTCTAAAAGTGCTCTATTGTTTTTATCGATTAATCGAATACAGTCGTAGTCTAAAAATCGATGTTTGACTAGTACCAGTGATCTATATAGAATAATCGCGTCAGACCCGCTAAGCAAACAGAATCTAACAAATGTCTATCCTCAGAGTAGCGGAGCGTATCGAAAATATCGCATTACATTGACGCAAATTTGGAGAGGACAACCTTAATTCATGAAATCTAAGGTCAATTACCTCGCGCAATCGACCTTGTTCTTGGAGAGGCTTGTGGTAGGTCAGGTAGGTACCCACCAGGAGCCCAAGTCTCGATTTGAGGTCGTTCGAGACTCCAGCGCTTGCCAGTGCGGCCCACTAAAAGTCAAGCGAACCGGAACTTGAAAGGAATTTGCCGTGTCCTTGGCGGATTGGAACACTGCATTCCAATTTACTCTTTATTTGACGAATCAGCAGAAGAGGCAAGGCGAGCGCACGGAGGTGCAACAAGGTGCACTAGCGTAGACAAAAAAAATCACCTCATACATCACCATTTCAATATTTCATTTCCGTAGTTAAAATAAGGGGTTATGATAAATAAACCAGGGGTTTCTCCCGTTTTCCTTCGGGTAGAGGCTCTCTAGGCTATTGCAAAGAAGCGTCGGTCTATTCCAATAATTAATCTCAAATTAAATTTTAATTTATAAACAATATATTCAGAAAAATCTAAAGTTCGATAATCATTCAAAGTACTTGTGAACTATCTTTTTTTATGTTTTATAAATACAAATTTGTTGGTATTCTGTTGATATTATAAAACGTAGCTAACTATTTTTATTATTATCTTTGGAGTATGTTGAAATTTCCTATCCGCCTCTGCTGTAAGGCCCTTGACGTGAATTGATAGGATAGTCCCTTCTTTGACTCTGGAGAGTCCACGTGGTCATAGACAACGTGAGGGTTACAAACTGTCAATTATGTAACTGTTTTTCACAATAAATAAATTTATTTATTTATCTATCTTTCAGAGCATTTTCTTTGAGCTCCTACGTCCATTCCGTGAACTTTTACAATCTTCACGCTGGGAGTTGGATGTTTTTGAGAGCTTTAAAAAAAAGAAATATTTTTCGTAAAGTAAATAAGAAATGATTTTCGTAAAGTAAAAGAGAAATGCAAGAGAGAGAAGTTCTATCCTAAAGAAGAAACTTGAGATATTCATTCACATATTGAAAGTTACGATAAGCAACTTTGTTAAATTTATTAGAGCGGAAAGAAGTAAAATGTAGATTTAACATTTAACGAAAATAAAAAGTACAACTTTCGTTAATATTTTACACATTCTAATACTTCTTAAGTGAAAAAATTAATGGGACACATTTTCACCATGATTTCGAAGAGAAAAACTTGGTAAATAAACGCGCAGTGGCAAATAGGATAAGTTTCTAAGTGGGTCATGAAATGCTTTATGTTGCAAGCCCCGTGAAACATTCAACTGCTAAACTGAAACATAAGCAACAATCGTTGTGTCATGTCGACAAATTTCAATGTTTCGAACACACAACGTAAGCAACTCCGAAATAGCCGCTGTACAGACGAAGTTGAGAAAGACACAATAGGATAACGCAAGGAGTAGCCGATAATGATTTTCCAGAATCAACTTTCTTACTAGAAAATGAAAATGACATCACTTATTGGTTCACTAAATGCGATACATCGTTACAATCGTATTATTGGAAAATAAAAGAAATATTAGGAACTCATGATATTTAAAATTTCCTATTTCGGAGGTAAATGATGCGGAAAAAGTAATATTGTCAAAACGTTTCGTTAAAAACTAGAAGTGGAGAACCCTAAGGTAATTTACTTTCCGGAAACAAACAAGGAACCAGCCCATCAATTCCGATCGAAGACCCAAAGATAGACGCGAATTTAATTTTTCTGCACATCATAACGCTATCATGACATGTACCCCCCACTAAATAAAACAAAAATAGTTATATTTGTTATAATATTGAACAAAGCGTATTTTAAACGTGATATTAGCGAGTATTGTGTTCTCATTTCGCAACGACAGGTATTTGTTCGAGCGTGAGAGTTGAACAGTCGATGAACGAGAAACAGTCGAAGTCATTTATAAAGACAGACGAAAAAAACTAATACATTTCGTTCGTGGAGTTATTTTTAGCCAGAATAGGTCATTTTCGTTACGTCACGCGAGTTTTCGTGAAAGTGGCTATGACCGGGATTGCAAGCGGATGTAGCAGCGAATGGCCTTGGGTTCGTCTCCGGAATCTAGGTCAGGGTCTTTCACTCCACGTGGTGCGGAGCGGCGCGGCGCGGTGCCGGCACGGAAACAACGGGATCAATGAACTATCGCGGTGTTCGCTTCCGATCCGGGAAAACTCCGATTCCCCTGCGGTGGGCACTGGCAGTAAACGTAGTCGGCAGCTCAAGCATCTCGAGCACCGCGAAACGCCCCGAGAGGACATTGACCCCCGCGACGACGTCTGTCTGCTTCCAGTCTGCTCCTCCCTCCGCAATGGAGGACCACCGATGCAAAGAAAATGCCTTGTTGAGCAGGAGAGAAAAGCGATACGCCGTGTCATGGTTAGGGATTGGTGGGCGCGTCGGGAGAAGACGTTTGGCGATTGGTGGGGCGGGCGCGCCACGGCTGCGGTCGGACTGTCCGTCCGTTCGCATGTATCACTTCCTCGGAAGGCCGGCCGGCCGGCTAGTCGGTCGACCGACCCACTGGCGGGTCATTCAGTTGGTAAGGTTAGTGGCGTGCGGGCTGAGGCGGGGGCGGCTAGGCGACGGCGGCGGAGGCAGCGGGGGCGGGGGCGCTCCCCACACAACAGGCGCCCGTGTAGCTGCCGCTTGTCAGTAAGCAGCCAGCTGGCTTCTGGCATGCGACGGCGAACGACGGGACGGTCGGATTCGTGGATCTACTACTGCTCCGTCTTCTGAAGAAGTAGTGTCTCCTCCGAGGTAAGAACTCAAACCCCACGACGAGTGCGCGTGTTGTCGGGAATCGGGGTCAAGCGGATTTAAAAATAGTGCAGCTCTTCGTCAGCAGACAGCGACAGTCGCTCGCCCGCTCGCTTCGAACGCGCCGCTGCTGTGTTTTCTGTGTTTTATTGTGCTCCGAACGAAATGCTTCGTGAAGTTTTCCGTCGCGGCGCGTCCAGGAAATCGCCGTCAACGACGATAAGGAGGGCGGTTTTCAGACGCGCTATCGGCAACTCTTTGTCACACACGAGCGGAGAGAAGACTTTTGATTTGTGCTCTGAAACTGTTTTTTAGGGAATCTTCGTAAGGCCGGCGAAACAAGGTCATATTTCTATGTAATATGTCTATCATCAAGTATAGAGTCATATTAAAATTTCGATAATACGATGTTGAGCAATAAACAGACATGTTTCATCCAAGTTCTTTGATACTAGACACATAGAAATATGACCGTGTGATACCGGACTCTTCATCCTCTAAACCTTCTAAGAAACGAGAAAAACCAACGCAGTGCGTAGAACAAAAAAATAATAATAATCCCAACGGACACTCGCTATTCGAGGAGAAGAGGTATGTCTCGACAGGTCGTAAAATTAAGATCATCATCCACCAGGAATTGAAACGACAGTCTGAGTCAGCTCCAGTGCAACCTTTAGACCGTTTCGGAATTTGGAATGCGGGTGTCGGGAGAAACAGAACAAACAGGGAGCTGACGAAGATGCATTAAATATGGTTCGTGATCTCACTGGATCGTGATTCATGCAGCGGTGAGGAGCTCTGATACAGCGGCGAGTCGTGTTCACGTGGAATATCCCATTCCTCCCACTACAATCGCATTCCCGTATTTTCTAGTCTTCTCCATCTCTTCTCTTTTCCCGTCAAATTTCTCGCGCGTCTTTGCGGATCATTCATCGCGATTCGAGACCGAAGCCGACATCTGCTGACAGAAATGATGCCACGCATTCCATTCATGGGGCTAGCGAGACATCCCCGTCCCACAAACGGGCTAGAGCTCTCCCATCCGGCCGTTTCGGTTCGTGACCACGGTTATCGGGATTAGTTATTTTTTTAATGCATTTATATTTTTAAAATTTGCAAGTATTAAGTCCTAGGGTCCTTGATTGGTGGTCCCTTGTTTCCGGAGAGTAACTCAGTGCGTATCCACTACGCGGTCATACGCAGTTTGCAACAGTTTTTATGACAAAGTTTATAATTATTATTATTTTAATTCTTGTGGACTTGATTGTTCAAGTTTTAAGCATCGTCAAATTTTACGTCGTCAGATACATATTACATTTCATCACAAAGTACAAATTCACATTAAATTACTCAAATAAATTAAGATAATTGATAAAATAATGAGAAATAGATATTATTCCATTAGTATATGCATTTTTTAATTCTAGAGTATTACAATAGCCCTTTCAGGGTACAAGGGCAAGTTTCCTCAAGACATTTCTTTAATATTTATTTTTAATGTAGCGTTCTCTGAAGACTTTATAGAATAAGGCAGATAATTGTAAAGAATAGTTGCATTGTAGTAAGGATCTTTTTCAGTACACCTAGTGTTAATTCAGACATCCTCTAGTGTGGTATGAATCTAAATATTTATTTCGAGAAAAGTATAAATTATTTCTCGGAAGTGGAGGGACTTCGTTTACATAGAGAGCAACAATTGTTAGTTTTTAAAATAATTTTTACAATAATATTTACATGATATGGATGTCTTTAGTTTGAAAATACACCAAATACATTTCTTTTGTACAGTTAATAAACAGTTTACATTAGTTGAGCTCCTTCCCAGAATTTCTATGCCATGTTGTAGTTGAGATTGAACGATGCCATAGTAAACTAGTTGTGCAAAACCATCGCTTATACTTTCTCACGTACGTCTCCCAATCTGCAGCACAGAGTGACCAAAATAACGTAAAAGGGTTATATAAATGTAATTTCGTTGTAGAGAGAAATTTATGTATTTTCGTATTTGCAGTGACTTTTCTGTCCTCCTATATATTTTATTATTATCATATCTTTCATTTCAGTTTACGAAAAGTGTATTCTACGCCTGCTTGGTCCATTTACACTGCTAAATATAATTCAAGCTTCTTGAAACAGTTAAATAATGTTCAAATGTAGGAGGCAGAAATTATTTTACTGCGTCTGTACCAAACTTTCAAGCGAAATACCGATAATGCGGATGTAATGCACATTAATTCTATTTTACGTACAGAAAATTTAAGCAAAATCGTTGGAGCCGTTTTTGAGAAACATGCAAAAGACGGACGGACGTTATGCCAAAACCAACTTTTTCTGAATCAGGGATAACCAAAACGGATGTTTCCGTCGAAATCTCGCTTTCGAATTTTTTCACGATTACAATACTTTCTATATACTACGTATATAGGAAAGTAATTTTGAATAATGTCTCTGATTCTATCTGAGGAAAGAAATTAAGTTGAGCTTGTGTCACAGTGTGTCTTCTTGCTTGTTGCAATTAAGATTTTGCAATTAAGTATATTGTGTTTAGGAGTACGAAGCAAATATTTTCATTCCTCTGGAACTTCACCGATCACAAACCCTTGTGATTCTCGTCATAGTTATTTTCATCCCTTCAAGCAGACTGGAGGTAGGAAAGGCACTAGAAGTGTCTGGGAAAGTGATATTAGCAAGGAAGAAAGTCACTGACATGAATCCTTAACCTTTATGGTCCTGGTGTTTCGAATGTAGGATCCTCACATTTCGATTATAACTCATTCGGGAGATTTTCTTTTCTACTCAAAACGTGATTTACACGAAACGTAAAAACTATATAAAACACGACATCTAATAATTATTGGACTTTTGCGAATTGGATCCAGCCGAAGGAAAAATTTTTTATTTTGAAGTACGTGATGACTTTCAGTCAGGTGAAACTGGCGACGAGCCGGGAATCGAACCCGGGACTCCTGCTATGATCGCAGTGTTGTTAACCACTACACCACCCGTTCACCTTTCATAACTGCATACCATTAGGTCTGGGTGGAAATGGTGTACAGTTGTGGAAGCCGAACGGGTGGTGTAGTGGTTAATACACATGCTATCAAAGCAGGAGTCCCGGGTTCGATTCCCGGCTCGTCGCCATTTACGCCGGGCCCATAGTTACCACTCATCTTCTCCACGTACAGGTACACACAAGAAATACAAGCGAGGTACAAGGAAGTTTTGGATACCATCGAAAGGAATTATCACACGTGAAAAGAAATAAAGGAAACGAGTTTGAAACGGCGAGTAAAGAATTCTGATTCATTATCTATGAGTTCAGCAAAATAGACACGTTAACTAGAACATCTTGCAGGAAGTTCGTTTCTATCAACTTACACGGCATACCAATACGATGTAGGATATGTTATATATGCAATACATGTAGATGAGAAAGATCCTATTTCTATCCAATTTCTCCATGAAGGTAAAATAATTAGTTGCCATTACTTATTCGAACAATAGGAATTATCACACTCATGCGCCCATAAGAATATACAAAGAAACACTTTACTTGCTTAAAGATTTGTTTTAAAATTAAAATTAAATTGTCACCCCGTGTCCCTCGGTGTACAATAAACACTAACGGGTGTTGCAAATTGCCTATGCCGTAACGCTGTCTGCGTGCGAACTGCAGATGTATAGCTTCAAAATGCTCGAAGAAGAGCACTTAGTACTAATTTTTTATTTATTGATTACGTCTTTTTAGTCCAGTCATTAAGTCCTCAAAAACCAGTCTACCCGGAAAGTTTTGGAGAATGATTTTTTTACTAATTATAACAACAAAATAGACAAACTTTCCTCTTCTTTTCTATTCTTCTGCGTGTTTTTAGTCGCGATAAGTTTTTTACCTGTTGGAACGTGTTCGATCTGTATTTTTGTGGACGTAGAAATACGACGCGCTGTAACGGGCAAATTACTTTTCTGACAGAAAATGGTTAGGAAGTTATTTGTTGTAACTATTGATGCTTCCTTTTCGAAATGAAACGTTTTTTTCAAAAAGTGCATTGTTATCAAGTTAAAGGTAAAAAAATAACATAGTCCATTAGTATTTTCCTTCGAAACATGTGTGTTGCCAGTAATAAGCAAAAAAAAACGTGACTTTTTTGTAGTTTTTCGATGTTTTTTATTTAATGCCCTCTACCGGTCTTTCATTTCACCTGAAAAAAAAACCCGGATGAAATCTGAAGCCCATTTTGTCTGCTTTTTTTGTAAGAGCGATATTTTCTTCGTACAGTGTACTGTTTTCGAGTAAGAAAAGAAAAGCCCGATTTAAAAAAACTATCATTTTGTTGAAAATTATCGAACGCATAAATTTAAAATTTGTAATTAGAGTCCTCAAAACCTCTGAGGATCATAAAATCACTACTACTCCATAACGTTCCGGGTAAAAACACCTAATGAGTGGATTGAGGGTAATGGCGAATTTTCTTTGGGTGGGAAAGTCATTAATACTTTTTTTTCGATTTTCCTCCGGTTTGAGGTAAATTTCTTAAACAGGTTCTCTAGGCTTTGTCTAGGGGCGCGTTTATTGAAACAAGAAATCGGGAATTTAGTGTTATTTCAATTCTTATGATTTATAAACACTATACTCAGAAGAATCCATAGTTCGATAATAATTCGTACATGCAAAATAAATATTTTGTGTTAAATTACAAAAACATTGCTATTCTATTAGTATTATAACACGTAGCTAACTTTTTATCTTATCTAGGAATTTTGACTGAAATTTTTGAATCCGCCTCTGCCTTAGGACCCTTGATTGGAATTGATGGGTTGGTCCCTTGCTTGCTTCCGGAGAGTAAATTAGTTTATTGCCCCCCCCACCACCACGTGGTCATACGCGGTTTGTTACTGCTTTTTTGATAATAAATTTATTTATATATTTATTTACGTGAACTATACGGCTCTTATATGGTTCTTCCACGTAAGTGTGTCTTGGATGAAGGAATTGGGAAGGAGAGATGTTGGATTACTGGGGATCTTACGGGAAATTAGAATTAAGGTATCAGAACTTAATGAGACATCAGAACTATACATAGCAAGAAGAAGGAAAAGTTCGTAGAACGGAAATGTTTAAAAACACTCTCGCGTTTCTCAAAGTGTCCGATTATTCACTACGGTTCAGCTTGTTAGCATCACCATATACGTTATTACGCAAATGTCTCCTAGATCTTTCAGGTAACCGGACGGAGCCAAGGACACAAATGAAGCATCAAAGTACCTTAGAGCATTCAACGGTGTGCTTGCCTTTTCGAGATAACAGCATTTAAAAATTCCCTAAAGAAAAGGCGCTATGCGACTCTTATTTTAAAACTATGTGACGTCACTACTTTATTCCAAACAAATGAAAGCACTGACGCGTCTGTTGAGTAATCATCAATATACAAATTCGTAGGGAATTCAACGTGTTATGTAATGCTCCATTAATTAATATTCTGTACTATTCATAACTGTTCGGATGGCCTGTTCAAGTTATTAAAACTAAATATGCAACTTACTTCTTTCCCCCATATCTTCTAGTTGTAGGTATCTGCCATATTTCTCAGGCAAATAAAATAAACTTGCTACATACAAGTAAACATTGATATTATCGTTCAGAATAAAAAGGTTTGATTCAACTTTCCGCGCAGTTTAATCGCGCGGGTAGATCCAGTTCTTTATATTACTACACTAATTAAAATACATTATAAATGTATCGCAAATGTATACGGTGAAATACGGTACATGCAAATGAGTAATTCTCAGTTGGTTGCTTCAGGAACAGAACAAAATATGGTGTATTGAGAAACTAGATTACATTTTTGTACAAACTGACGCGCCCCATGTTTCCACGAAGGAATTGAATTGAAGCATTAGCACGATGTGTGGAGGAAAACGGCGAACAAGGATGATCGGTTGCAGCTAAATTACCAATCAACACACGGAACTTGGTAAAATATATTACCACATTAACGCAATCTTCGGGAAAATTAGTTACGATAAATAGTTAACATTAGAACTAAGTACTCTGAATATCTGGGTTATTCTAGTATTTAATTACATTACATTCTATTATTTAATTAAATAACTATTAGCTAACAATAGCTTACTCTATAACTGTTATTATCACATGTTAACGTCGATAATTTTGTTATTAACGTCGACAATTATATTAACTGTAATAAGGTCTGGGTGGAAGTGGTGTACAGTTGTGGAAGGCGAACGGGTGGTGTAGTGGTTAATACACATGCGATCAAAGCAGGAGTCCCGGGTTCGATTCCCGGCTCGTCGCCATTTACGCCGGGCCCATAGTTACCACTCATCTTCTCCACGTACAGGTACACACAAGAAATACAAGCGAGGTACAAGGAAGTTTTGGATACCATCGAAAGGAATTATCACACGTGAAAAGAAATAAAGGAAACGAGTTTGAAACGGCGAGTAAAGAATTCTGATTCATTATCTATGAGTTCAGCAAAATAGACACGTTAACTAGAACATCTTGCAGGAAGTTCGTTTCTATCAACTTACACGGCATACCAATACGATGTAGGATTGTAAAATATGCAATACATGTAGATCATAAAGCAAGAAAAATTACTGCATACTTCGATATTACACATATAATGAAGAATTTGTTTAGTTTATTTGTTTACTCAAGAGTGCCAACATTTGTCTCCACTTTTCCCGAAGATCGACGAAAACTTTTCTTTAGGAGGGAGAGCTTGCGAGGTAACGTTACAGATCAGACGTGGTACGAGGGGAGGGGGGTTGCAAGTGGTCACTTTTGTGTGTTGTATTTTATCGACAGCCACTGCACGAACATGGACATTCCTTCCGTAAGTTGAGCAAAATGTGTGTTCTAGCAAACTGCAATCAGCAATAATAGTTAATGATTGAATCATGTGAACCAAGCAATTGATGAACGTGAGCAATTTGTTGTGGAACATGGTGGGAGGACCGGTCGCGTAACTAGGCTGAGGGGGAGAGGGAAGTTCTCCCCGTGACTCCGACATGGAGAGGCCTCCAAATGGGTCAGTAAAATTGATTGTCAGTGAAACTCATAAATTTGAACATAAATATTGCAAAACATATGTTTAAAACCGTAAAATACATAACAATCAAGCTTATTAATATATAAAACTCAAATTTTAATTATCGTAGCGTACAATCACATTAGTTTAGGCACGGCCCGCCCCGATGTCACATTTTTTCCCCCTGACAGTTTGTTCAAAACAATGATTCTCAGTTCCTTCCATGAGATAAATAAATAAATGTATTGTCAAAAAAGCAGTTACAAACTGCCCATGACCACGTGGAGGACAATAAACTAATTTACTCTCCGGAAGAAAGCAAGGGACCATCCCATCAATTCCGATCAAGAGTTCTGAAGGCTGAGGATGATTTGACATTTCATCACTCCTAAGAGAAGAAGAGAAATAGTCTTATACTGTCAAGAGAATACCAACAAATTTGTATTCAATAAAACACACAAATTTTATTCGGAATATGTTTATAAATCGCAACTATAAAAATAACTCTTAATTGGATATAAATTATTATATTAGACAGCCATCCCCAATGCAAGAGCCTAAAGGACTTGTATATAAAATCCGCCTCTACCCGAAAGAAAACCCGTGAAAAACCCGGGCCAGGAGGGATTTAAAATTACATTATGACTCGTTCGGCAGGTTTCTATTACGTATTCCCCCCCCCCTTCCCAACAACGCTTCATGCCGATACATCACAAGGAAAGGGTGGAGGTCTCTTAACATAAATCTAAAAGAATATGGACGAATAAGGGTTTGTGGGGCAGAGTTGATTTATTCGAGACAATGCGAGGTGGACTGTTGGGTAGAGTGGAGCGCGCGGTGCCAGGCGCCACGCGAGACACAGCGTCGACGCGGTTCGTGCGCCGCGCGGTGCGGTGCCGCACAGTGCCTCGCAACACTCAATGTGTGCTGACAAAAAAAAAAAATTTAAATTACATATCAGAAAATATTCTCTTCGCTCTATAATTTACTTCCAATATCATAATACTAAAACGGGATACAAAAATTTGGGTAAAGAATATTTTATGTAAAATACGACAAATCTACTTAGTTTTCCTCGGAGTATAATTTCTTTAGAATAGAACTTTCGAATTCGTACGTAACCGCAGTTTTTTTTCACTAAGAATAATAATTAATTAGTCATGTATTCTATTATGCTATTCGAGATAAACAATGATTGTTTATAGTTACAAATAAATGAAATTATTGCAAACACGTACATTTCTAGCTAATATATACGTCTGGGTCTAAAACGTGGTTTTGCTCAAACTTCCAGAGAACTCATCGTAATTTGCTTGAAATATAAAACTTAACTTTTTTATATCTCGTTTTATCTACCTTCTTGTTAAAATACTAGAAGCAACTTACAGAAGAAAAAATAAATTTTTATGTGACGCGATAAAATGTGTCCGCGTAAATTCCATTTTCGGACCACAGTGCGCCTCCCCCCCCCCACCCGCGCATCNTCTTCCGCCGCCGCCGCCGCCATCGTGTGCCGATTTCCTCAAGCAGCACCGACTGAGCTCGCGAGCATTGAGCACCGTGGCGGCGGCAGCAGCCGCCCAGCCGCGTGCGGTCGGTCCTTCTCCTCTTTAACAGCCCGTGCGAGCTAGAGTCCTTAACGTAAGAGAAAACCGACAACCGCAACCACAACTTAAGAGCACGAAATGTGTCATAGCAGCTATATTTACGTCGCTCGAATTCACATAGCCCGTTTGGTGCCAGCTGTTACCCGTTGTTCCCCTCTTATTGGTGGAGTAGGGAGAAAAATAGGGCGACCCCAAACAATCGCCTGACCAAATACAGCTGATTGAAACCACTATGAGAAACTGCGCGTAGCATTTTCAGGAAATATGAGAAATTCCGCATTATATTCCCTCCCGTGACGGTTCTCTCTTATAGTAAGGTCTCTAGTGCGAGCGAGCGAGCGGCGCGGCGGCGCGTTCGGAAGCGCGATTCCCTATTCGGTAGGTGGCCGCTCCGATCAGCCAGTCTGTTCTTTTTCCTCGATCCCCTCAGTAGTATAGTCGCGACGCGGATGTTAGTCAACTCACTCCTTGGATCCTTGGTTCGTTCGGTGGCTTTCTCGAAGCAGCGGCTGCGGCTGCCGGTGCGGCGCGCAATCTCTCCGCAAGAATTCAGAGACGTTATCGAGATGATCTCCTGTTCGCATTTAGGACATGAGAGTACACTCTGCCCGGGCGAGTGTCGTTTGAAAACGTTAGACGTTGAAAACGAAAGTGAGAAAAGGGACTGACTATCAAAATAATTACAAGTTTCTCTCTAAACAGATATTAATAGCGAAGAAAAATGCTCAAGAGTGTTTTTTACAGAAATGGGTTGAGACGAATAAAATGAAAATAAACCCTCTAAAAAGTAGATCTCTATGTTTTTCTAGATCAAAAATAAAACCTACTCTGAACTATTCATTAAATTGTCAGATAATTCCTGAAGTTTCAAGTTGTAAATACTTAGGTGTTATAATTTCTCGTGACTTAAATTGGGCAGAACAACAAAGAAAGTTTGGAGAGCGCTGAACTTCGTGAGACGCGTATTTAGAAAAGGGAACTCGAAATCCAAAAGCTTGACGTACACTTCATTAGTTCGACCTACACTGGAGTTCGGTGCCGCTTGCTAGGATCCGTATTGGGAGGGTTAAATGAATTAGATCGGATACAAAGAAAGGCTGCAAAATTTGTTAGGGACAACACACGTAATATTAATTTAGAGTGGGACACACTTTCCAATCGCGTCTTAGTGCTTTCTTTAAAACCTACATGGGAGAGCCTGTCTGGAAAACTGGGAACGCTAGGCTCCTCCAACCGAACTACATCAGCCGCGGCGACCACAAGCGTAAAATAAAATGTAGGAAACAGAAAACAAATATTGGGAAATACTCCTTTGTGAATAGAACCATTGTAGACTGGAATAACTTACCTGCAGCAACACTTTCGAACTTACCAAACAGAATAAAATGTTTCCACAACCGTCTTCTTACTTCTTCGAAATAGGAGCACATGAGAAGTGTAGTGTAGTGTAGTGTAGTGAAGTGCGTCACAGGAATCCTGTTTTGGCGTTATTTTTATAGTTATTAATTTATTTTAATTATATTATAGCAATTATTGTTACATTAAGGTTATAGGAGGTGTAATGGTATATGTGTGTATATTGAAGCGTGCTTGTACGTGTGAGTGTGTGTCTGTATCTGTTTGTAAGTGAAAATGTGTTTCTGTACGTATGTGAATATACACACATATAGGCCTAATTTAATTTTTGAATTTCTTAGATGTATTATCTTTCTCGCTTCTAGTGTATTAATTTTCTAACCATTTTATTCCATATGTGTGTATTTTATAGATATTTGGCCGATTTTTTATTTTTTTTATTTTCACGTTATTGTATTATGCATATTCTTATTATGTCTATTATGTTTTCCATCTGCCACTTGCAGATTATTATTATAATTATAACAAGGAGTATTCTCATGCCGCCATTTTGGTTCCATTCTATAGAATGAATACCTATGTAGTGTTATTGAAAATTTCAATCAATTACTATACTTGAGAATCCCAGAGACGTTACATGAAAGATCGGAGATTTACATAAAATCTCTGTTACGTCTACATGGAACTTCATATAGATGTATTGAATGTCATGTAGTATTGCATGAAGTTTTCATTACGTGAAAGAAAACTTTAAATGAAATTTAATGTACGTTTAAGACACATTTAATTGACTATTGAAGTTTTGCTATATGAATTTTAAGTCAGATTAGTGTAACGCGACTTCCAGCACTTACATGAAATTACAAGCAGGAAATTTCTAACAGTGTAGACGTTTACAGCTGTTGACAATGTGGTCGACCTATACGTAAACATGTAAGTCTCAGTCAACACGTTGCTTTGCGAATGTTATGAAACGTTTACAGGATTCAATTCTTGTTAAATCCTGGGGAAATCTTTGCATTCCCCGTTAAACGGACAAGTAAATACTAGTTCTAGATTTGTAAATCCTATGACAAACACAAATCCGAGCACAAACACAAATCAAATTCTAAACCCGTGTGAAAAAACATAAAAAAAATTCGTTGTTAACTCAATTATCAAAAACTATTACTTTCTTCTGCAATTAATTATGTTATGTTGAATGAAAATGGAAGAAAATGGAAGACGGGACCCAGATTCGAACTCGGGACCTTGAGCTTAACGCGCCCATGCGCTTACCAACTGCGCCATCCCGTTCGCCTCCCGACCCCTTCTTCCATCCTCATTCAACTTGCGAGACCCAAAGACCTCTGAGGTGGTGTCGTAGAGACTAAACTCCTCATATGAGGCGACTCCCTTAGGAAGTACTTTGTTTCGGGTCGTGGCTGGCCCGGGAGGCGAACGGGATGGCGCAGTTGGTAAGCGCATGAGTGCGTTAAGCTCAAGGTCCCGAGCTCGAATCCCGGTCCCGTCTTCCATTTCAACATAACATAATTAATCTGTTACCTGGCGGTGAGGTTCACAGCAATTTAAGAGATTAATGTGTTTCTTCTGGAAACAAAATCCGAAGTAATGTTGTTGTAGATGAGGTTTCATGTAACTCGCAACACGTATGAACGAAATTGTGGCATGAGAATACCTCAAAGTTATGTTTCTTTCGAGAAACTTAACTCAAGAAAAAAATCTTGAACGGAAAAGCACTGTGTTTATTAGTTTTTTGCGTATTAGTCTCAAAAAATTACTTAGTTGTCCTAAACGTGGCTCTTAGGCAGTTTGTAACGGCTCNTAAATTATTTATTTATTTATTGTCAGTTTAATTGGCTTGATGGTGTAGCATTTGTGCACAGTGCAGCCAACACTTTTCCATCGCCATCGTTCATAAGAGTAATGATATTTGTATCTCGCGTTACGTTGGCAATTATCAAATTTCTGAAAACTTAAATCAATCGCGAATTCAGTGCACTTGCTCTAGTGGCACTGTTCTATTCTTTCTATACAAGTATCTAGCGTATGGAACGAATATTATCTTGTGTCTTAACTTCTTGTGTATTTCTTTACAGCAGATAGTCGCTTTTGTGACTACTATTAATCTGTATTAGGATATAACTTGAATTTGTAAAGTTGGCAATTCGTGTTAGGCAGCCATATTGGCATAATTTTCGGCAAAGTTACATGACTGGGGGTATAGCACTTTCCGTTAGTTTATTTGTCAGTGCATGAGTGATCACCAGTGTGTGGGGGGGGGGGGGGAGTAGAGCGATCTCCAAGATGCGGTCGATGTATCCGGAAGTGCGTCGCAATGGCCTGGAACTTCATGGTAAGTGCCAGGATTCACGAGATGCGCTGCTGGCTTACAGCACGAATCCCGAAGTTTATTTCCGACCAAACAAGAAAACTAGTTCTCCTAGATCTAGGAGGTTCTCCTAGATGTAGCTCGAGCTAAACGATTTATCTAATAAAATTGAACAAGAAAGCGCAACATCCAACTACTTATCCTTCACCTATAGCCCGTCTATCTACGGAGAGATAAGATGTTTATATCCATGTATAATTCTACACCACGCTCAGCGTCCCATTATCAGGAATTCAAAACGAAAAAAAGTGCTTTCCTTGTCCTATATCCCTGGGTGTTGCAACGAGCAAAATACCAAGCTTCAATCTCACAACATCTCACTACACTGTACTGTCCTCAACGTCGCTTGCGTGCTTCATTATGCTTCATAGACGTTACGCTAATTAAGGAATACACTACCAACAAAGTAATTTACCGTGTAGTTTCGAATGAGTATTATTATATCTCCATGTGCCAATAGAAGACACGCAACGAATAATTATTCTGTGGATTTCTTATCATACTAACTTTTATATAACTTCACCTGTTAATATGTTTGGGCGAAATCTTGCAACTGAATTACAAACCAGTTCCCCCAACAGATAGAGCTGAAATTTGCCACACGTATATAAATCAGATGACAAAGTAATATTATGAAGTTTAACTCAAATGTTATTTTTTTAGTTCTGTATATTACGTGTTATTAATACGTCACATTTTTTAGTTTTATTATCTCCTCAATATGCATTAGGATTGGTCTACGTTCACGTAGACACTGCAATAAGTGTGACGTTTTTACACAACATATTTCTACAAACATATAGACTAAAAATGAAATGTGAATTTTCCTATTATCACGGTTTTTTATTGATAACTTTAATGTTAATTTTTGCATATTTGGTCGAAAATTTAACGAACGCAAAATGTCCATCAGTCACATATTTAGTCAACAACTATAGTTAATTTATGATAAACTATAGTTATCTACAATCATACAATTATCGTAATTCAAATAAAATTAATTTTATATAATGACTAAAATCGGGAGACAAATTAAAATGTTTAAAATATAAATTTTAAATAGTCACTTAATTTTACAAAATACATTTTAAGTTAACTGTATAATTATTTCGGAAGTAATGAGGGATGCTTTAGGAATCTGGGTCTATCCTGTGGAATGAGATGACAATAGTCCAGGCAAAGAAATCGCGAAAGTTTTTCTCTGTGAATTCCCCGGACTCCGCACATCAAACTGAGGGTCCTTCCGTCCACCCCCTCACCTCTACTCCCAGTTACCAACTGCTTTCGGATGCTTCTACAGGTTGATCCCGAAATCACGGTACAAACTTTACAGGCTTGACACAAGACACTGTAACAATCGTAAGAATGTATCGGTGCAAGTGACGCGCTGAGGCGCAAACATTACTTTTTACGGCGGCATCTGAAGAGTCTTATGCGACTCCACTGAGGATCTCGTTGCTCGAATACCTGTAGCTGCTGCAAGTGTGTGTGAAATACCTCTTTGGCATCTTTAGAATGTGTATGAAGCCAATTACTCCTCCGACGCCGTGAAGCACGAATCAATGTGGCTGGAAGCAATTTTGAACAGTTATTGTAATCGTTGCACTCGTCAATAAACACTCTTCTCTTTCCTGTCATCTCTTATTTCTTGTGTTCGCGCCTCACCGCGTCACTAGATTGGTTGAGAGTCATGTACCAATCCTTTACGTTTGTGCCATGAATTCCGGATCATTCCGTATATTAAGGATGTGTCGCTGTTTCCCATAACAAACCAAAATGTTTGGAGACCCCTGGTGTACTGTACGACGCAGGTCATGAAGAGATCAATTCACTGCGCTCAATAACTCATATGGACATATTCATGTCTCGAAACAGAGCTCCGGAATCGCCTTTGACTCTTTAGCGCTCATTTCGTCCCGGCACAGCACTTCCGTTCGAAGAGAAAATGCTTGAAAAAGTATAGGAAGCCAAAGTTGAATCAACAGACAAATTTTTAGTTCAAATATTTTTAAACATTTTCGTTCCTTCAACTGTAGGAGATGATATTTGAATAGATTTTTTTTTATCGTCAGTGTAAACTATAACTCATCGAACTGAGTCCGGGAAGTCTTCAAATATTTAATATTCGTAATATTTTTAAATAATTATTTTCCAACAATATTGTAAGATTTTACAACTTCATACGATACAAACATTTTCACCAAGTAAAAATATAAAGTGGTTTTTGAGACTGGGTCGAAGAAGAAGAAGAAGAAGAAAACAGACGATTTGAAACTCCAACGTTTCGAAAATTTATATTTCAAATCATCAATCACAAAACTTCTCACATCTCGCATACATTCCAACCCTTACTTCTACATACACACTGAAGACGTCGCGCACTCATCGCCAAGACAACTGACTCAGTTGCGTCAAACAGTCTTCAGTACGTCTGCAGAAGTATGGGTTCGAACGTATGCGAGATGTAAGAAGTTTTGTCATTGATGAGTGAGTTGATGTATTGTGAATGCGTGTACGCTAATTTGTCTAGCAGGTATCACTGTTAGTAGTCGCAATTTTGAACAGTTATAGTAAACATTGCACTAATCAACGACGCCGCCGGTAAGCCCTTTGTCTTCCCTTTCGTCTCTCATTTGCCTTGTTTGCGCCTCACACCGTCACTTGCGTCCATACAATAAATGTTACAGTGTCAGTTTGTACCACTGTCAGTTTGTTTGTCAGTTTTGAATCCGCCTCTGCCTTAGGGCCCTTGATCGGAATTGATGGGATGGTCCCTTGCTTGCTTCCGGAGAGTATATTACTTTAACGTCCACCACGTGGTCATACGCAGTTTGTACTGTTTTTTGACAATAAATTTATTATTAAACCATGAATTCAGGATGATTTTATACAGTTATCTTCATTATTATTTGTCTATTCAATTAAAAGAAAAATACAGCGTACTTGGAGTCAATACATCGTAGAACTTACAATGTGTACGTGACAAACAATAAAAGATTTTGCCAATCTGTCATTCCTTATTGAGACATAAGGCCCTTCGGCCGCGTCGCGGCCATCTTCAGTGCTCCAACAATACAATTATACCAACAACATATAAATGAAAGAAATGAAAACTTTAAATACGGTGATAATACAATTTTTAACACAAAGTTACAAGACAGCAATTAAAATAATAAATTGTGACTGAAAAAATTAAAATAATTTTAACTGTTCAGTATACTGATTTAAAATTTATTTTATAGTATTAATTCCCTTTTTGTTAAAATTCTTGTCAAATTTTCGTCTTACATAAAGTTTAAATTATATTTCTTTCGATTATCATTAATTATTTTCACGGTAAAGTTTAAAATTATTTGATAATATTAACTTTCTTCTCTCTGATCTAATCGTATTACCAACGTTTGGAATTTATGGTAGTAATTTTGTTACTGTAGCACTGAAGATGTGACCGAAAGGACCTTATACCTCAATTACGAATGACAGTGACAAAATCTTTTATTGGTCGTGATAAAAAACTTAAACTTTCAATTAACTCTTCCCGAAAAAAAGGGGGGCTGACAGTGAAATTCGACCTTTCGTGAGTTAGTCGAAGTAGCATGAAACGATCATATTTCAGAGACATTTCCTTATTTCTAGACACGAATCCCATTGATAGTCGGTGTCTGCGTTACCATTACGAAGCATAGAATGAGTCACTACATAGAAAATATTCTGACAGACCTTCACCCGAGAGAGAATTAACTTCATATTAGGTGCCGGTAAGGTGCTGAAAGAGTTTTCATAAATTATCTAGGAAAATATATTGTCTTCTTCTAAATTATTTATAACAGAAAGCTTTTTCGACCGCGTAGCGGCCATCTTCAGTGTTGAATGAGTCATGTTTCATGAATACTAGCATCGCTGGGAGAACGTGATCTGTGGAATTTGGAGCGAAGATACTGAAATTCATTCGGGTGTATGATAATTCAGAGGCCAAGATAATGCCAGAAAAAAAGATTTGGAACTTGAAACTCTTTGCTGTTCTTGAGAAAAGAGTTGACATAACAAGAAATGGTAATCAATTTATTATTCCCAAAATATTACTAATACATCCATTAAAATTCGAGATTAATAGTTACAATGGCACAGCCACCCCTAGGTCAGAGACTATAGACAAGTAGGTTCATCTCAACTCAAAGAAAAACCCGGATCAGGCAACTGAGGCGTAAGAAGAAAAAAATAACTTTACTGTCAAAAAAGTAGTTACAACTGCTTATGGATCACGCGGAGGACAGTAAAGTAAAATACTCTTCGGAAGGAAGCTGGGAACCATCCCATCAATTGTGATCAAGGGTCCGAAGGCAGAGGCGGATTTAACATTTCAACATACTCCTAACGATAAAAAATAGTTCGGTACGTGTCATAATATCTGCAGAATAAAACAAAAAAAATATTTCAAAGTACTGTATATTATTATTATTATTATTATTATTAAACTACACATAATTCGTAAAATATTATTTATAAGTCGGAGCTTGTACGAAAAAATCCGCCTCTATCCGAAGGAAAACCGGAGAAGAAAACGGGACAGAATGGGGTTACAGAATTAATATACACAACCTGGCCCAGGTTGGTTAGGGATAAAACTGAACTTATACGAATAATAAGACAATGCAAGAATGCACGAAAATAGGTTTGAAATTTTTATGAGTTATTTTGAACTTTTATCAAGGATTCACGTTCTTGCAAAACAACCCGGTATCCATTTCAACTGGGTCGTGAATTTGAACTAATTATTAAGTGAAATTATTTAATATCGTTATTTATACTCCAGTTTGTGTGTCTCGGTTAGTTTCCCATTTGCAAAAGGGGAACCTGCAATTTGGGGATTTTCATTTTAGAAAGTAATACAAACGTGTTAAAAATGTATCCACGTACATTTTGTCTCTCTACCAAAAGACGCTGTGTCTGCAAATATTCAGCTGTACGGAAAGACAGCACTAAGATAAATAACAGATGATTAAGAAAATAAATATTCAACTTATAAACGTAGGCTTCCCCGGCCGGAGTCATTTTGAACTTGTTTGTCCGGGACAAACCGCGTCTTAGTAGATAAAACTACCTGTGACCTTCTTCAGGGCAATGTCAGAGTCGTACAGACCTAAGCCGCTGTCGTGCTATGTCTACTGAGTCGCAGTTTGTCCCGGACGAACACGTTCATAAATATTCAACATGTTATTCCTCCATTGGTGTAAATTTTTGCAAGTCAAAAATTTCAAAAATAACTTACCATACAATATTTAGATTACCGTTTATGATTTGGTTAAACAGAAAAATTGTTATTCAACGATTAAAGCTTAATATAAACATCACTTCTTCCCTACACGTCTTCAGTCCACGGACATTTAGACGACATGATATAATAATCAATGAAATAAACTTAAGTTTAATTTAAACTTAAGTACCAAAAATTGTCAAACGATTTATTTATTTACTCTGTGCTTGTTAATTATTTTAGTTTAACTAAACCATGCCATCATATGGGAACATTTTCAACCTCAGTTTTTAGATTCGATTTCTTCCGAAGTATGCCAACATTTATTACAACTTCGCTCTTTCATTTGGTGGGCAATGAGAACAAGTGCGGCTCCAGAAAATATTTTTTAAGGGGGTCATTCCAAAATGGAATTTGATTACATAATATCAGTCACACGAGTTTTATACATAAATAAACAAACTTTATTGTCAAAAAAGCAGTTGCAAACTGCTTATGACCACGTGGGGGATAATACACCAAGTTGTTCTCCGGAAACAAGCAAGGAACCATCCCATCAATTCCGATCAAGGGCCCAAGGGCATTGGCGAATTTAATACATATAAAAAAACATTTAATAAAATCATTATTACAAAGTGAAACGTAGAAATAATGTGCAGTGAAAATTCGAGATTACTAATAACAAAATTTTTAAATGACATTCCCGACTACAGAAAATCCCCCACTACCGGGAGGAAAACTGGAGAAAAAACCCGGGACATTATAAAAATAATGAATTGAATATATGTTTATGCAAATGATTAGTGCCAAGTAAATAATATAAACAGTAAATAGTGAATTAAACGTTGCTAAGAGGAAAAGGAACAACCTACTTTGGCGTTTTGTAAAATGTCTGCCTCTTTCCGAACATTTAGAAGACATAGAAAATATTCTGATAGACCTTCACCCGAGAGAGAATTAACTTCATATTAGGTGCCGGTAAGGTGCTGAAAGAGTTTTCATAAATTATCGAGGAAAATATAGTGTCTTCTTCTAAATTATTTATTACAGAAAGCTTTTTCGACCGCGTAGCGGCCATCTTCAGTGCTGAATGTGAATATTCTTGTGGCTAAGGTGGAAGCGTTCTAGCTCATCGCCAAGTCATACTGGGTTCAATTCCCAGTGGAACCAAAAAAAAAAAAAGTTTGTAGCTTCTCACATGTGTCCCAATTCATATAGGTGTGACTACGGAAAAGCGAACACTCCTTCCTCTATCCACCTCCTACTAGTATAGCAATAACTCTAACAATTACGAACCACTTCTAATAACCGATCCACGCGGGTCATGTTGTTGGCAAACCCAGCAAACCTACTAACAATGACCTTCCATCCAACTCCTACCTCCTATCGCTCCATGTAAATAAGCTTCAATAGCACTAAGCTACAATTCCCACTTACAAATACTATAAGTGCTCTGTCACAAGAATCCCTATATTTAGCTCCGAAGATGGCAGCTACGCGGTCGAAAAAACTTTCTGTAATAAATAATTTAGCAAGAGACATTATGTTTTCCTCTATAAAATACAATTAAATTCAGTAAACGTATCCACAGCAGAAATAAACTCAATGTTATTTGGAATAATCTGCTTATAAATTATGTTATGTTGAATGAAAATGGGAAACATGACAGATTCGATCTTGGGACCTTGAGCTTAACGCACTGATGCGCAACCGACTGCGCATAACATGATTAATATGTTGCCTGGTGATTAACCGCAATTCAAGAGATTTCTGTACCTCTTGACTATTGTTTACCTCATTTTTCAATCAAACCCAAATAAATGTTAAAATAAATATGATTGGAAATTTTTTGGAACATATGCATTCATGAGAAGGAAAATTAAACCCCTCAGCGGAAAAGTTATTATTTTTTTGGGGGGGGAGGGGCCATGCCCCCCTCCGTGGAGCCGCCATTGAATGAAAAGTTATAGCACAACGAAGATATGTGAAGTATCGGAGTCAGGTATATGAAGTCGCGTGTTTGGAGGGGGACGGAAGGAGTGGTTCGCCCCGGGCCTCCAAATTGGTCACCACCTATTTAAACTCGTAAATTTGAAAATAAATATTTTTTAAGCCGTTAACTAAATAATAGTAGAGATTTTATAATAAATAAACTCAAATGTCAATTCTTCAGAGCTTTGGATACGTATTAGTAGACATGCAAACACGATTCTGTATGGGGACCTCAAGAGGTGTAGCTACGCCAATGGGTTTACTACAGCGAATAATATTTACCTCATCCTCCAAGGGATGTTCTTCTTCTACTTCGCTTAGTCGATTTCGACTCTTCGTGACCCCATGAACTGAACCACGCCATAGTGTTGTGTCCTGCACCATCTCTCGAAGACGCTCCGGTTTGGAATCCATTACTTCTGTGATGCCATCCATCCATCTCATCTTCTAACCGCCCTCTTATTCTTGTGCCTTCGATCTTCCCCAGCATTAAAGTCTTTTCCAGTATCTTCTCATGATGTGTCCAAAGTAGGTCAGTTTCTGTTTCAGTATTAGACCTTCCAAGGAGGAATCTGGTTTTATTTGTTCTAATACCGATCTATTCGTTCTCTTTGCAGTCCACGGAACTCTTAAGACGTTTCCTCCGACACTACAATTCAAAGGAGTCTATTCTACGAAGTTCAGACATTCTTAAGGTCCAGGACTCACATCCGTATATCACTCTGGGTGTATCGTAGCTTTTACTATGCGGATCTTTATTTGTTAATTTTATATCTACTCCTTAAAACATTGTCAAGGTTAGGCATTGCCTTTCTACCCAGTACCTTGATATCATGGCTGCTGTCACCATTAGCAGATGTCTGAGAACCGAGATAAATGAAAACAGAACCTACTTCCATTGTTTCTTCTCCTACATGCCATGAATTGACAGGAGTAGTTGCCATACTTTTCGTTTTCTTTACATTTAGCATTAATCCAGCTTTTTTAACTTTCTTCTTTCCCCTTCCGTAAGAGGGTCTTTAACTCTTCTACATTTTCTGCCATCAAGATGGTGTTATCTGCATATCTAAGATTATTTAAATTTTCCCGTAAGAGATGTAGCCGAATGCAAATAACCTTTCGAAGGATCAAGTAAGCAGACCGGAACTACTTTGTTGACACCTTCCACACGTCTGTCCCAGTTCAACCGGGTGAGAGTTTCCATCGGCCTCGGCATGCGACGACCGCATCCGTTTCGCGGTACGGAAAGACATTCCCAAGACTTCACGAATATTATTGCGGACGATGCGTATCGCACCAGAATCAATTTTTCATTCACAGAAATTAAAACCAGTTGAACTCTCGTCAAATGTAGTCTACAAAACAATTGCGGTTGTAGATTGTCTCGAATTTCCTTAGTAATATAACACAATGTAAAGTAGTGACCGTGAGGAAAAATAATAAATATCGCGACTGTCCTTATATCACTTGTATTACATACAGCTTACGTTTTGCCCCATGTGATGGGACCTCATCAGAGCTACAAAAATATTACATGGCAATTTAATATACAATATAAAACATAGTATTACATCAAATGATAAAAAAATGACCAAGTGTAGTAGTGTTGTAATAAAGTACTTAGAAGGTAGGAGGACAAACATTTCTCTTTGTACTGATTTTAACGAAACAGTGGTACGAACTGAATAGAAACTGAGAAAGTAGAGCACATATAGTATATAAAAAGGAAACCAATTTAGAAAGGCCCACTGTATATTATGTTGAGATGTTCTACATCACTCCTTGTATTTACACAATTATTATTTTTGATTATTTCTAACATTTCAGCTATCAGCCTGTTTTTATAGTTATTGCTCGGATAAAGTCCCAACACATAGGACAAAATGTCAGCTGTATGCAATACATTTTTATAGGATAATGGTAGTTTATTAAAACATTTTTGTCCAATTACCTCATAAATATTGAGTGACTTTGAGAGTCTGTGGTATGGTATTGTTATTAGCTCTAGTGTTGTGTAAGTGAACATTTTTTCAACAAAGTAACTCAGCCTATTTTTT